>JAASAO010000041.1:0-21288 GCA_017311375.1 Mytilus coruscus
CTGTTTATTTCCTTCACAAAACATTGATTTTAAAGTGGATAACAAGGTTCACGGCCTCCTCAACGATCGTGCAGTTAACACTGTTTCTTTAATAAAAATGTTGATGATTTAACATTTTGTAATACAAGTTTGTTATTGTCTTAATATATTTTCGTATATTATTTATGCTTCGCCCATTACATGAATATATAGCATGCAATTTAAGAATAAATAATGAAGATACATGCGTTGGGAGTCCATCGGCCTGACGGCTTTGCCTTGTGTTTAGTTATGTATTAATGTTTAGTACTATGATATACAATAGAAAAGCGTAGGCTACAAAACGAAATCAGATGATTGTACATTTCGTTTTTTCAGATGGTTTATTTAAAGTTCGTTTTACTAACAAAACAACTATAGAATGTGAACAATGTTGATCCTTATGAAAACGACGAAGCATGAAATTATTGAATTCGTATAAAATAGTTTTGAATCTTTTCATATTTGAAAATGCAAAGAAAGCTAAGCCTATATGATTGTTGTTGAAAGTTCCGAAATTTAACAAATTACAAAACTTACATAAATAACACTGCGTGATTTACTGGTTTATCGACTGTTTTCAATTTGACGGGTCGTGCATTTTGACAAGAACAAAATCTTTATTTTCAATTTCATCACATTTATACGGTGGTAAACGCTAGATAGCTATTATGCAAAGATATAAAATTAAAATGACGCTTTATAGATCTTGTGTGTTTGAAGCACTTTTCTAGATTAACATTCATCAGAAACGCTCAAAAACATTTGAGAGGCAAGGATGTATAAATACGCAGAAACGATAGACAATTTAGTGTTCATTTTCTGCAACTATAACCAGATGACAGTATATTGTTTTCTGCAGTTGTTACCAGGTGACAGTATATTATTACCTTAGTATGACCTTGAGTTATACATTTACATGTAAAGAAAATGCATAACGATTAAATCCAAAACAAGATTCTCTATAAAAATACATAAAAGGGCGTGCCGGGTATACTACTTATACTTTAAACTGTATTGTTTTGTTATTGTCTGCATAAGAAGTATACGGTATGTCTTCCAGTTGACCTGATATTCCAGAGCTTGCGTTTCCTATAATGATTTCCTTGAAAGAGCGTTGTTGCTTACAATGAAGCTATTAAACAAGGGTTCTGAGTGGCAAAGTTGAAGTTGTCTCTTCTAAAGTTTATGGACACCACCAAGGGAGTTTGTTGACCGTTATGTAATATCTGTGTCACAAATATGTTCCAATTGGCGTAACCACATTTCCGTTCTCTTATCCTCGATTGTTACATTACCAATGACACTGATCATGAGCAATATGACGAAACGCGAGTCTGGCGTTCAAAATTTCAATCCTTGTATCTATAATGAGTTTATTTACCACTATTGTAGCAGGATCTGCTTACCCTAACGGAGCACATGCCATCACCCAAAGCTTTTAAGGGGTTCGTGCTACTCATTCTTTAATTTTGTAAGTAATTTTAGTGGACTTTGTTGTCTTTTCGTCGTCTTTCGTTTTTGCCATAGCGTCAGTTTTTCTTCGAATTATCTGTTTTGAATCTCTACTTGGTATCTTCTGCCTTTTTAAACCTAAGTTTGTTATCTTTTTGAATGTCCCTTTATTATCTCCTGCCTTATTTAACCTAAGTATGGGATTCAAATTATGTATTAAACAGCGTACAAGTTTATATTATGCATTAAACTACGTGCAACATTCGAAATTTTACATTAAACAACGTTCTGGTGTTAAAATATACATTTAACATAATAAAAGACTTTCGAATTTCACATTTGCTAAATATTAGTCAATTTGTCCCTGAAGATGGGTACAAATTACACAGTAATATCTGAAAGACAGGCAGTTTGTTTGATATGAACAAAAACCATGCCATGCAACAGGCTACATACAGAACCCCTTAAAAGCGAATGTACGTTCGCCTTTTAAGTTTGTAGTAATTTGAACATAAGCATACTAGATGTTGTGCATGACATTTGATCAATTTCTTTTTGTTTATTTGATGGTCAAAGTCCTATAACTCTTGAATTATAAATTGTTTTTTTAAATCAACATGAATGTTATTTTTACCAATTCAAACAATCATGGAAGGTTTTCCAGTAAATAAAACTTAACCATACTTAAGTTATATGGCACAACATTTGGACAATTTACCTAAATCTGACAATTAAAATTCCGTAACTCTAGAACGACGAACAAGATCAATTTTAAAAATCAAAAGGTGGCTTTTATTTGAGCAATCCCAACAATAATGTAAAGTATCGAGAAAATCATTTCAGGCTTACTGGAGTTAGTGCACGATATGTTAGAAATTGTCTCAAAATGACGGTTTAAGTCCCGCACCTCCAGAAAGATCAAAGCCAGGATTTTCGAAATCGAAACGGTCTGTACTTTATATATATAAACAGAATATGCATCAATGTGGAATAATAGATTGAGTTTTGAAAATGAATGGAAAACAATTCTAACAGTGAAAACAAACCAACCATAGACACAGAATTGTAAATTTACGATGACCTAGATTTCATAAGCGTGTTACAGAAGTGTTGAATAATTCTGATTTATTGATTTCACTACACTTTAGATTTGACAAATATCTATTCCACCCATTTTCCCGTTGCATCCATTAGGAAAAGTTGTTCCCAAAACTCGAGCCCAGACATTTTAGCTTTGAAATCAATATGATTGACACATTATGGCGTCATATGTAGAATGATAAGTTGTCTCTATAATTCTGGCTTTCAAAAGAGATGTCCTTATCCAAATGTCCCTGTTGAATATGAACGATATGAATACATTATAAACGAATTATCAACCATTCAAACTCAAGGACACTTCGCTATTATAAAATTTTGGAAATCATTAAAAATTCAGGAAAATATCTCCCTCCTGCAAAGACCTGATCCATGTCCATATTTAGCTATAATACTTTTTGTCCTTTATGGTTGGATAAGCTTATCAACGTTTGTATTATGTTCGGATTTTCCAACTATTTCAGCCCAGGCATCACTGAATAGACATTAATTGTCGATATGCGCATCTGGTGCAGTAAAATTGGTACCGTTAATGTTGGTATAAAGCCACAATCACCTGTTAAAATTGATTTGATAATTCTGCGTGGAGATGGGTCTACCGTCAATTACATGCAAGTCCCTACTAAAAGGATATCAAAACAACAACAACACACATTATTATTCTAATTCAACAGGTATATTTTATTATGTTTTTACTTTTTATTTTTATAAAATATATGAAGCGTATTACAGATATGGAGGGTAAATTATAAAGACAAATCGAGTCAAAGTTCTAATGCAAGAAAACATATATGCCTATACGTATAAACTATCAATATCTACATGATTATAAAACAATGTTTAAAAATTCGAATTTTGTGAGATTAAAGGTTAAAAGCATCCTCTATAACAACTGAATTGATCAGATGCACAATTTCTGTAACAGGTAATTTCTTCCATTCTATGAATAATACGACAGTTGATCCGACAGGAGGTAAACGTATCTTCGCATCCACACAAACACGGTCTATCCCTTTTCCGGAAACTACAGCCAAGGGACACAATTACCAAACAGGAAATCATAATGCATATCAACATTTGACGGGCCATGTTTCTGGAGGTTTTATTAAACTAGAAAAGAAACAAATAAAGCTAATGTTGTTTTATCTGCGTAATGGTAATAAAGAAGAAAACAAATTCCACTTACAGTCTTTCGTTGCAGAGGCGGATTGAAGGGAGGGTGTCTCCGGTGCACGCGACACACCTGTGAGATTGACAAAATATATGCACCATATAGAGTATAACTTGAATTTAGATTAATTTACAAATAAGTCTATCTCTGGTAATAAACTTATCAGTATGTTTCAAATACAATAGATTTATCTTATGGCAAAACTCACGTACCTTGAAATGTATGTTAAGTGCAAGGAACATGTAATCACCGATCGTTGATTACAAATGTAAGTACTAATTCTATTCCTTTTATGTACAGGTGTAAAAATGAAGAGAACATTCTCAATTTTAAACGATTCTTCAATCAACTTTATCGATATATTTGACATGTTTAAACGTAATTGTCAACTTTCCCGGAACATATATATTTTGCCAATTTGATGCCTACATCCAAATGATTTGTCATGTGTTCTAATTATATTAGCATTCTAAATCCTATACCCGTACTCTAACTAAATTTACTTCAAATTTAGATTTCTCGGCAAGACTTCCATTTTAGTCCCCTTACTTGTGTGATTTGCTTATTCTACGAACCAGGGTTTCATATGGAAGTTGTTCACCAACGACTCTAATTAAATGGAGCTAGCATTTCAAGACTCTTGTTCTCTCGGAGATGGATATCCAGATCCCAGACGCACGCGTTATAATCAAAAACTCAGATCGTTGTTTAATTGTTATAATTATCCCGATCCGACTTGTTTAGCCCAAGTGAATTATCTTCCGAAGTATATTACATTTTGGCAAAATACAAAAGAAACATTGTTAGTTGGCAACTGTAGGCATTCCAAAATGCAACAAGTTTAATTATCCAATCATATTTGCTTCTCTTAAAATTGTCTGCATGATTTACGAATGTGAATTCAAGTTCTTGAAATGTTTTTATTTGCTACAATGGGTCAGAAATGATTGAATTGATTATAAATTAATACTGATGCACTGATTCTCCTACAATACGTTTATTATCAGCAGAAAATTACAAAATGAAAATTGCACTCATACATACACACACAAAACCAAAACAAACGAACAAGACGAAAAACAAACGAATCAATTGAGAAATTTTAGTTTTCTTTGCAAAATAGGGTTTGTCTAAGTTTTGAAAATTACCACTATGCTTTAATAATTATTTGTAGTCTGTAGCATCAATGCTTCTTTTTCTAAATTAAAATGTTGTATGTAAACAGCATACACATAAAACATATATGCTAAGGTTTTCTATATAAATAAAAGATGTGGTATGAGTGCCAATGAGACAACTCTCCATCTAAGTCACAATGTATAAAAGTTAACAATTATAGGTCAAAGTACGGCCTTCAACACGGAGCCTTGGCTCACACCGAACAGCAACCTATAAAGGGTCCCAAAATGACTAGTGTAAAACAAGTCAAACAGTAAAACACAAACGGTCTAATCTATATAAAAAACGAGAAACGAAAACACCTATGAACCACACCAACAAACGACAACCACTGAACAACAGGCTACTGACTTAGGACAGGTGCATAAAATGCAGCGGGTTTAAACGTTTTAACAGGCGCCAACCTTCACCCTATCATAAGACAGTAGTGTAACATTACAACATAAAAGACACTTTTGTATAGTTGCATATAACGAACTAGTTGTTTTCGTTGGTTGCTCTCTGGCATGATTTTTTGGTCGTTTTAGTGTTTAGCATAAATCAGACCTTTGGTTTTATCGTGTGAATTGTTTCATATTTCATCATCCTGTGCCTTTTGTGGATGAGGTATGAGTTATGCTTGTTTTAACGGGTCTGCGTAAATATACTCCGTTTGGACCTTGGAAGTTTTATCATTTGCATTCATACATCTTATATTTGTATCTAACAAGGAAGAAAAGGAGAGTATGGGTATGAACGTAAAATAAAAGCATTGAAAAGACACAAAACAACCTTAAGACATTTATGTTTGAACATACAGACTCCAACAAAAGACTGATATCAATACAATATGTCTAGCTCTAGACTAAATCGCCTTCATCTCGAAAAATTGTAAACGAACTTAACAGAGACTACCAGAGCGGGATGACACGGTTTTGTGATGTGGAAAATAGTTGTTAAAAAGTGAAAATTACAACAAAAAAAGCGTGATTTGGGAAATAAACACGTCCTCGTCTTCTTCGGCACCAAAGATGTGTCATCAATACCAAATTCCTTCAAAAGTGTCATTGTTTAAAACTGTCAAAGGGCTATTTCCTCCTTTGTCGTGATTGTGAATTTCTCATCCAAATTAGCAATGATTTCAACAGCGTGCTATGTAAACGCTGAAATGAAATTACAAATGTGGAGTTTAATTTCACAATCCTTGAGGTTGTCAACATCATCTAGAGCAAATTATTCGATGGCAATATGGAAATCTAATAAATAGCGAGTACCACACGTAAAAATAAACGTCCATTTTAATTAATTCTTATTTGTAGTTGAAACAAGTAAAAAGATTTGGAGCATTTGGGATCACACTCGCTCTATAAATTAAAGATTTTCTTGCAAATCATCAACGAAATTCATCTGATATTCTATTACGTAAATTCCTTTTCAAAATATATCTTAAATCGAATATGGAATCCACTGCGTCTGAAGTAAGAGTTTTTTCTTAAATTAAAACAAAGAATTAACCATTTCCAAACAGATTGAAAAGTCTCTTCGTAAAACGCTATTAAATAACATATCCAAAAGATAGAAAGTTCCTTCGTAAAACGCGATTAAATTACATATCCAAACAGACAGAAAGTTCCTTCATAAAACGCTATTTAACTACATATTGTATACTCACAAGTTTCAACAGACTAATTAGTCACTCAGAACAGAAAAAGTGAAATATTCTATTATCTAAATGCGCACCTTCATGTATTTATATTTATATATATAGTGCGTATATAATGTTGGCTTATTTCCTACAAGTACCTTGAACTTTATAATTTTATTATTCTTGATATTTACATGTAATGGGTAAATAATAAACGTTATAACGGTTTCTATTTCCTAATGTATCTTGTTCGACATTGTACTTGATTTAATAACGACAATGATAGGACACATGTAGTGGTTGGCAATTTCTTACAAAAAACATTGATTTTAAAGTTAACAAAATTCATGGACACCTTTATGGTTATGTGGTTAACACTGTTTCTAAAAAGAAATGTTGATAATTTAACATTTGTCATAAAAGTTTTGTTATTGTCTTCATATATTTTCTTATATTGTTCATGCTTCGACCATTATATATAAATTTATATAAGACATACAATTCAAGTCTCTACAATGAAGACATATGCGTTGGGAGACCGTTTGCCTGATGTCGTTGCCTTATTTCTAATGTTGAGTATACAATAGAAAGCGTAGGCCATAAAAGGACTTCAGATGATTGCATATTTCCTTGTTTTAGATGTTTCTTTAAAGTTCATATAACAACAACAACAACAATAACAACAAAACAACCATAAAGTGTGAACAATGATGATCTCTATGAGAACGACGAATCACACATGTCATAAAATCCATTGAATTCGTAAAACTGTTTACTTCATATTTGAAAATGCAAATAAAGCTCATGCTAGATAGTTCTGATGCAAAGTTTTCAAATTAAGAGCTTGTCTCACAGAAAACCATGCAAAATTTGAAAAATCGTCCAGGAGGGTGGTTAGAACTTTTCCAGCTAATAAAGTTTTTTCATATCTTAGGTTCAATGGAAACCAGAAAATATAATTTAGACTTCTCTGAATTGTGTCTATTTTTAGTAACAAGCTAATTTGCATAATTGAATAAAATTAGCCAAAAATTCCTTCAAATATATGTTTATTTGAAAGTACTTTAAAAGTCACCAAATTAGTTCTATTGGGTTTCAAGCCATTTATATTGTGGAAATATATATAAAAGATCATAAATTATGCATTTATAAAGCACTTTCTATTTTTTTGGACACTTAAAGGGTGCTCTCTTTAATGCCTTATTTTGTATATGTCATTTACTAGCCAAGTTCAAGTCACTGGTTTTCGAAAAGGTGAGCACATAAATACATGAAATAAATTTCTTTACACAAATTTTTATTGGATTAAAAAAATATAAAAAATCCACCCATGGCAAATTAGTAAAAATAGCCTTATTTTTTACTTTAAAACTCCACCTCAAGCCTTTTCCCACATTTTTTACTAAACCAATTTTGGGTATTTATCAAACAAAATATGATGTTATTATCATTTTAAATGTTCAATTTTGAACATTTTAAAGATTTTATTCAGATAATATACTTTGCAAATGTATAACATCTGAATAAATAAGATATTGTAACTTTCACTGAATAATTGTTATCAAGAGTTATCTCCCTTTAAATTGTTCTTCACACTACTATAAAGAAGGTAACTGCTCAGATGCAGACTTCCCTAAAACTAGCAACTACGCCTTTTTGTGTTAGTAGGACCTTACCTAAGCTCTTTGAGTGGCATAAAGATACATCACACTTTGTATTGATTTTATTCAGATAATATACTTTGCAAATGTATAACATCTGAATAAATAAGATATTGTAACTTTCACTGAATAATTGTTATCAAGAGTTATCTCCCTTTAAATTGTTCTTCACACTACTATAAAGAAGGTAACTGCTCAGATGCAGACTTCCTGAAACTAGCAACTACGCCTTTTGTGTTAGTAGGACCTTACCTAAGCTCTTTGAGTGGCATAAAGATACATCACACTTTGTATTGATGTCAATGTTGCAATATGAAGAGACAAGTCTGGAGTTTTCTCACATTTTGTCAGCTCAGTGCTTCTGCACGAAAATGTCCTGTCACTGAGTGTCAGATAATGACATATTACAGAAACGTAGAGCTGACACCGAGAGATTATGTTGAGGTGAAGTGGAGAAGGAATTTAGTTTGCTGTTGCTTTTATGACCACAACGAACGTCAAGTTTAAAGCAGGTCTTAGACTTCCGTACAGAAAACTGAACAGACGCATACAGCATGTACAGCAGGTAAATAATAATATATAAAATATAACAAATGAATCATTGTCTGCATATCTAATATTAAGAACTAAAGAAGGGTCTGCCAATACACACCCATCATAGCCAGAGGGTTCGAGGGGTTCGTACGAAAGTAACCCTACCCCCTCCTCCCTGGATGATTGTATCGCGAGTCCATGTAACCTCCCCTTGGAAATTCCTGGCTACAGGGCAGGGCCTGTGATACAATATCTATAGTTTTAATGAAATCTAACCGCAGCTGTAATCCTTTTACAGTTTGGGATTCCAAGTCCAGAGTCTCTGACGAACCCAATTAAGAAAATCTCTCTTGGGAGGGGGGATTTCCTGGGTAACAGTCACCAGGGACAGTCTATACTTTGTTGGTATAGAAAGTCCCTGCAGTCACTAGACATTTAGTGACAAATACATATACCATCATGTATCATGTATGTAAATATTAATGTCATGAATGTAATTTTGGCAAGATATATAATAATACATATAAATTTACATTGTACATATATTTCTAATAGGCAATACTTTTTTATATGCCCGTTTATGGGACTTATTACGGTATAACTTTGTCTGTAAGTCCATCCGTCCGTCTGATATGGCATTGAGAAGTTATTGAACTTTCATTTTTGAAACAGCAACAGGCGCTCATGGCGAAGCTGATCATTTGTCTCTTACATTGCAAACATACATGACATATGTACCGAAACCCAATATTAGGCATTTCATTTCAGTATGATTTTGGATCAATAATGTTGTAAGATTTTTTTGTAAAAAAAGGGCTCAAGTAATTTACAATCAAATACATAAAATAAATAAAAGGGGTATAAAAGTCAGCAACCTTATCACTGCTAATGACAAAAGTTTCCCAAATCAAAACATCGGTGATATATATATATCCTTCGTATGTATTATCAACATGCAGATTACAGTAACAGGTGTAGTACATGTATCATCTATGTCACGCTCTAAATTGTTCCTTATCTTTCGTATGAACTGGGAATAAAATTTAACAGAAACAGTGATTGTCATTGGTTCTTGTCTGTCATAGATATATTGGTTTTTTCGTAAATTGTTGTGATATGAAAGTATGCTTTCAGTTTTCTCAGTTGACATTAATTCGTCATGTTGAGGACTTATAACCAGCTATTCTGTGTTATGGGTTTTTCTCATTGTTGAAGGCCAAATGGTTGCCTATTATTGTTTACATGCACTTCATTTAAACTTTGGTGGATAGTTGTCTCATTTGCAATCATACCAGATCTCCTTATTATTTTTATAACAATCTGCTAATAATCCCTCATTTTCAATTGTCAAAATTTACACTTTTTGTTTAAAAAATTATCCATCATTTTTAAAATTAATAATTTTCTTCTTAACTGAGATTTACTTTAGGTATGCATGATACCTTGATGTTTAGTGCATCTGTACTAATTACTCTCTATATCATGTTATATTGAATTTTTAATTGCACTCTCTCCGTCTGTCCGTCTGTCTGTCATTCCTTTCAGTTCGGGAAATCAGTTTTCTACACTTTTTTCTTTATGCTTGAAAATATTGATTTGATATTTGGTATCTATTTTCATCATGACAAGTTACAGATCAAGTTAAATTTTTTTGGATCCGATGATTTTGTCCAGAGTTATGGTCAATAGACTTAATAAATTCACTCAAATGTTCAGGTTTCCGCACATTTTTATTCTTTCTTGAAGATATTGGTTTTATAATTGGTATATAGTGTTATCATGACAAGTTAGAGATCAAGTTAGAATTTTGTTATGATCTGATGATATTGTGCCGAGTAATGGTCCTTCTACTTAGAAAATTTACCCAGATAATCAGTTTTCCACCTTTTTTTTAATTGGTACATGTACATGTATGCAGTTTTATAATGACAGGTTACAGATCAAGTACAAATTTCTTGGTCTGATTCACTCAAACATGTCAAATAATCAGTTTTCACACCTTTTTTATCATGTTTGTAGATATTGACTTGATATTTATTACAATACACCACGCCAAGTTATAGATTAAGTATAGCATTTTGTTCCAGTATAATGAAATTTTAACCGAGAGGGACTATGTATTGCCATGCATGATACTATATGATTGAAATTCGTTATTTTAAAATGAGTAAAAGTAAATTAAAATTTAAATTAACCAATTCTGTTTACATTACAATGTTAACCATGCAGGTGAAATTGAAATTGTTCTCAGGGCCGGAATACATGTATTTTAAGGTTAAAATTTGGAAATCTAATTTAAAGTTATCATGTTAGTATGTACATACATGTACCTATATAGTTACATCATTTTTTGCACACATCATGCACATGAGTAAAAGGAGATGTGGATTATATGTCAATGGGATAGCAACCCAACATTATTGTCGATTGTATTAAAATTGTTTTAATTATATATATAAGATGTTGTTTCTTTCTGTCATAATTTGGTTTCTGTTTAAAAGGGTTATATTTGTATATCTAACAATGTAGTTGTTACATGTTTCAGGTCGTCCAGGCTATTCAGTGAGCACATACTTTCGAGGCTATTCATTGCTAGAGCAGTATAACCCATATGTACAATGTACAAGAAAACAAGCCGCCTATGAATGAAAATTCAGCAGTCAAAGCTACTTACTGTTTAGCATGACGCACATGTTAATTTTTTCTGTTCATGTCCTATTCTGCATAAATCATGATAGAAGTTATGGAGAAATTTTATACTTGAAAAACATGTACAAAATGTTTCAAATGGATAGAAATTAAAGTACATGTTTAATAGGATAGGACAAGACTATAGGCTTCAAAGTGCAAATATTTATGTGTGGATATGGTTGATATATTGAATTTAGCAGTTACATAAGATACTGAATAAATTGTCAGCAGATATTCAGAAAATGGAGTTGGAAATGCTACATCGCAGTAAGAGAAAAGTATAAAGATTCACACTGCAAGTCCTAAACTACTTATACATGTATCTGTGAAGCTGGTGTAGAACTGGAAAAATTCCATATCTTATGTAATCATGGTAATTAGTCAGATTGAAGCTCCAAATAACATAAACTACAATAGTTGCCTAAGTTGGATACTTTCTTAAAAGGAAACCGATTAACAACTTAACAAACTAAAAGAGTCAATGCATACTTTCTGTAAGCAAAATCAGAGACCTCAACAACCAAACAGTTAGTTTCTGAAAATAAAAGCGAATAAGTGACAATAGAGAAAACCTACCGAAAATAAGAATTATGCTATTCATGGTAGATATTAGATGTGTTGATCTTGTTTTGTGAATATACTATGAGAATTAAAAGCTAGAATGGAAGTGACAATTTATAGAATAGTACAAGGACAATGATATGGCTACTTTTGCTGTAAACTGAAAGTTGACAAGTTTTGCCGAGTCAGCTGGTATCAATGATTTTATGAACTATGAATTCTATAATCATGATAATGATTTGAATGTCATTATGGGCTATTAAAAGAAATGTAAAGGATTCAGTGTCTTACTGTATAAAACAAACAAAAAAATAAAATTTTGTGTAATTTACACTGAAAAAAAAGATTCTGATGGGTTTTTAGTTAAAATTTATAACAAATTATTCTGTCATCACCTTTTCAAACCTGACCTACATGTAACCAAGCTTTTTCATTTTGACTAATGTTAGGATTTGTGTTTTTCTAATTTTACAGCCTCCATATCAGGTACTAACGGGCATAATTACACAAAATGAATGTTCATGAGTAGCATGCAAGATTTCCAGCAACATTATATTTACATAAATATGCGGATCCAGCACATTTCTGTGCTTATATTTCATTATAATTATTAAAGTACATATAAAAAGCAGGTGCCAGATATACTCATGGAAATAGGTTAAAGACAAAACATGCAATTAGCAGTATCAAATTGGAGAATTTGGATTTTGAATCAAACCGTTTTTTTCATTTGTTAAATAAAGCTTTCCGTGAGAGCTTTTAGTACTTTGATCATCGTTTTCACTATGATTTTGCTTTGAATTAATAAGAAACAGCAGTTGAAGTATAAAATCACTCATTTTGACAAGAATTGCACCATAATTTGTGGCTTTGTGTTAAGAAAAGATTTTGTTACATGAAAGTTTTATAAAAATACTATAAAAATAGCCATACAGTGATATATAATAAATATATTTCTAAATATTTGCCGTGGGTGGATTTTTATATTTCTTTAAGCTATCATAGTAGTTCATTTTGATATATTCATCTTTTAATTACAGCTTCACCTTTTCTATATTTTAGCATTTCTTCAGGTCCTAAATTTGGTAAAATAGCCAATTCCTCAAACACCTGTTTAATAAATATAGAGGCCCTACTATAAAAATCTAATATATATTTATTACTTACATTTTTATTTCCTTAATAATGCTTTATCACATGCATTGGGCAAAAGAGATATTTATCATGGCTAGAACTAATTATTTGTTGGATTAAAATCCATAAAAACCTTGAATTTGGCAATTTTCCCGTAAAAAGGGTGAAAATAGATGGCGCTACAAAACTCGGCTATCCGATAAAATTTAAGCAAAAATTTTGCAAGTGATATTGGCATGGCCTAAGTGTTGTGTGTACCAAATTTAAAGAGATTCCGCAGAATTCACTCCTGGACACTTTTGCATGGTTTTTGTGAGACAAGCTCTTAAAATAACTTATAGATCTCGTGCGCTCAAACCTCTTTGTTGGACGAACCTTCATCATGTATCCTCAGAATTAAAAATTTGAGAGCCAGGGATGCATGAATACGCAGGAATGATAGAATATTTAGTGTTCATTTTCTGCACTTGTAACCATGTGCGCCACCAGTATATATTTTTTCGCAGTTTTACCAGTATATAAGCTTCATTAACCTTGAGTTATAAATTCAATGCAAATAAAACGCATAGTGATTTCATCAAACACAAGACAGCCAGTAATGATACCACCCTCCCCAACAAAATGTTGTGCTGGGTCTAATATTTATACATTAAAATTAGGGATGTCAACGAGTACTCGAGTATTCGAGTATCGCTCGATAATACCGAGTATCGAATATCAAAACGATACTCGGCTAATCGGTTTCCTGTTAGAATATTGCTGTTTTCTTAATATAAAATTGATCTTCATGAGATCCTCTTTCGGAAAATTAAATAGACATCACTGATTAATCATACTAGTAAATGAAATACATTTTGTTTCGAATGCTTGCGCTAAGTTATCATTTAAAATGACTCCGAAAATACGTTGGCTATACCTAGGCTAACACTTTAAACTAAACATTTCTTAGCCATTCCGTCACATCGGTACCATCAGAGAAAATATTTTCGTCTGCAAGACTGTAATTTACAAAGTTGCAAAACCGACTGTCCCCAATAATAGATGACAAGAAAATATTTCCAAATAGAATAAATTCGTTGCATCCTCTGATGACCATCAGTGAATAATTAAACTTCTAATCATTACGCCTTTGTAAACAGTAAATGTGTTTATGGTATACATGCCCACCGTCATTTTACATCAAATTTATGAATATTTGGAAGTCTTTTCGAATAATTCTCAAGAAAATATTTCAATGGGTTTAAAAATTATATTGTAAATATACACACTGCAGTTATTCATAAATAAATAAAAAAATATATTGTACCCTTACATCCAATCACAGCGCTCCTAAGTTGACTTCCTTCGCCTGCCTTGGGTACACAAAAGGCTAACCTAAAGCCGGGAAAATGTAATACTACTTTTTCCCTATACTGTGACATAAAGATATAAAGAATTCTTATGACACCATCAATGCAATAATGAGTTATTGTGAAAACCTTGGCTATAAGAAACACTTGGCTGTCCCCATTACTTATAGAAACATGGATCATCTTATGTCCCCACCTCTACATGCTGGTTTATCTCTTTCTGTACTTCTTTCAGATACATGTAAGACATGATGAACTTCCTGTATCCAATCACATCTTATTCAAAAGAATAGTAAACAGTACCATTTAAACAGATAAAATGACTGTTCCATTCAATTTGTATTCATTTCATCCAAAATGTACAACATAAGCACAAATTCAAGATTGTTCATACTAATCTCCATTCCATGCTTTAGTATATGCCATATTGTGGATCAAATTTCAGGTCTTGTTATAAAATACATTATTCTGTCTTGAGATGATAAAGACAAAGATGTTGGATACTTAAAACATTAAATATGCAAAAACACAGCTGTAAAGATATCCAAAATAGTCCTTTCAAAAGTAGAAAATGAAAAATTAGATATGTTTGATATAATAAAAGATAGAAACTATAAAATGAAGCACTATTGAAATATTTGCTGCATGAACTGCCAAGAATGTGAACAATTCTTTACACAATAGTGTATAAATTCTATTTAAATTTAACCTCAATTGGGCCTCTTTCTTCCTTAGATTGACAACTGTAACACTGAAAATGCTTCTATTTTACCCAAATATTGCCTGACTCCATAAACAGTACAAACTAAACCAGACAGTTTCAATTTTAATAGATTATGTCTTGCATGGGAAATACCCAAGTGATACATTCAGGGCATTGCACAGCCAAAATCCAAAACTTGAATTCTGGCGTTTCCAATTGAAATAATCATTAGAAATGTTAAAACAAATACAAAAGAACTATAGTTTGGTGCATTTTATACAATATAGCTTCCAACGGAGCTTGTTTATGGTATCCATGCCCACCGTCATTTTACATCAAATTTATGAAAATTTGAAGTCTTTTCGAATAATTCTCAAGAAAATATTTTAATGCGTTTCAAAATTTATATTCTAAATATACAAAATATCTAAAATGTCATACTACTTTTTCCCTTAAGATGTGTACAATATTGCATAGACAAGCAGTATGTTGGATATGAACTAAAACCTTGGCTTGCAACATGCTACATACAGAACCCTCCAAACGCGAATTTACATTCACCAATCCCAAATACAGTTTCAAGTTTGTAGCAACTTGATAAATGCATACCAGCTGTAGAGCAAGTGTATGACATTTGAAAATGACGTTTATTTATCTGATGGTGAAATTTCTTTAACTCTGGGATAATAATTGGATTTCTTTTAATCGAACAGTATGTTATGTTCACTTATTCTAACAATCATGTGAAGTGTCGAGTAAATAAATCAAAGCAAACTAAAGTTGAATGGCACAACATGTGAAAATTGTACTTAAATTTGACTATTAAAGTCATGTAACTCTGGAACGACAAACCAGAAAATAAAAAAATCGAAAGATCCCAACAATTATGTAAGGTATTGAGGAAATCAATTCAGGCATACTGGAGTTAGTGCATTTATGTGAAAAATGCCTTAGAACTGACCGTTAAATTCCGTAAAAATATTAATTTCAAAATTGAAAGGAGATTTCTTCCGTCAAGTTTGTTATACTTTTTGATTTTATGATATATCCGAAGCACATTACAGATAAAGAGTGTACAATACCAAAGAATCAAGTCAAAGTTATAATGCAAGACAAAACGTATGCCTATACATATATATACTATCATACCACATTTCTTATTTATATCAATATCTTCATTGTACAATGATGTTGAAAAATACGGGCTTTGTGAAATTAGAAATCATTAGCACCCATCGTAGCAACTTTTGCAGCAGATGCACAATTTCTGTAACAAACATTCTGGTCTATTCTATCGTTGATATCTCTACATCCGCTCCAACAGTCTGAAGATGTGTCAGGCAATGGGTTAAACGCTCGAAAGAAGACGTAGATACTCTTTCCGACTGGATTAAGTCTATGAGGTCGTTGATACAAATCAGAATTAAGAAACTGAATAGGTCTATTAATACCAATGCTATATCAATCTTTAAAGACCCAAATGTTGCAAAACACATGTCCTACTCCATGACAAATACAGTAAAACCTGTATAAATCGGACGGTTATGGGACTATGAAAAGGGCAGGTTTGGACAGTTGGTCGTTTATTCATGTTTTGCGTTTTGACAGGCAGTTATTGACGTGTGACGTCAGATATATTAAGTATAAAAGTTCTGTCTCATTGTAAATTGTTAACTGATAAATACAAATACCTTAATAATCTATTTATTAAAAGTTATGTCATGATTTGGGTGAAAATATGGTGACATGAACATTACAAGTGTTCCCTGCCTTTTCACCATTTTAACTATGCACAATCTTTGTTTTCATTGGCTTTAGAAATTTCATAAATTGGTTGTCCCCCAAATTTAAAAAAAATAATGTTTTAACTTTTTTTTACATATCCTTGTATGTCAAATCGAAATCGGTAGCAACAGTCTCCGACTCGTCAATTTCACTTTCACTTTGAGTTCATTGTTTTCATTTGCATCAGAATCCCAGGGTCAAAATGCAACTGCAGTTCGTGCTGTTTCCATCCAATGCTGCCTCATAGCTGAAACTTCTTTCTTTTTTATTTTCTGGCCTTTTGCTCTGATTTTTATGCATTATTATATGTAGCTGCTATTAAATGGCAGTGCTTAATTAATTTATTTATTTATGCTTTTAGTTTGTTAGTATTTTATGATATTTCATTGATTGTTGGTTCCCCATTCAATTCACATAGAGGTGTTAGTCGCATGAGCATTGACCCTGGAGGTTCAGAAATCAAAAATAATTTGCTTTCATTAAATTTGCATGCTTTTTTTTATTTATTAGTATTTGCATGAAGCTGCATGATTTTTATATGATAGTCGGTTAAAGAGCTCACCACAGCTCATGTTTTATCTTTTATTATGTATAAATATGCCGACTTTAAATAAAACTTACTTTACTTACTTTCTTACTAATCCTCGTGTTGTTTGAATTGTTCAACGTATTTTCGTTTTACTGCCATAGTTCATATCCTACGCTAGTGTGGCCGATTTAAAAGCAAGAATTTTATCAGAAGAAATTCATCATGATCGAAACATTGTCGTACAATGTACGATACCCATACACTCGACAATGGAATGTCGTCATCCGGGTCTTCTTCATTACCAGGGTCATTCACAACAAGGAACCCAATTTTTCGAAAACACGTTGTAAGTTTCTTACTCCGCGATTTGAAACATTTATCAAAGTAATAACGTAAGTTATATCCGAGATGTATTTGGCGTTTCTTTCAGTTTATTTTAATTTCAACTTAATAGCGTTTCAATAAGAAAGCTCACTACTGTGAGTTCACGGTTTTCAAACCTTGCTAATTGATTATCCTGAAAGACCATCTTGTGTTAACAATTATGTTTTGATTGCATATCGATCAATACTGTTATCATGTTAAATTAATTAAACAAACTGGTTTTGACAGGTAATAATAAATGTAATTTAATAAGAGTATTGGGACTGCATAATTAGACCGGAATTCAGAATACACAGGGACCGGTTTACAGAGGGTATTTTACAAAGACTTTGAAGGTGAAAAATGGGACTTTGATTTTCGGCTGGAATGGATAGGAAACCGGTTTATTCAGGGTCGGTTTACCCAGGTTTGACTGTATGTTGTTGTCCCCGCAGATAAAGCCCCAAACAACATCATTTTGTGTGTAAATCACATTGCATAAACTGTTTTATAAATGTATTAGTATTGACAATTCACTTGGAAACTCAACATATACCCCACGACACTTACTAAAGAAGAAATCCTAGATAATCATAGGTCTGTTCTATGTTCCTTTGAATTTCAACCAAAGATGAAGAACTAGATCTTCTTCCATCACTGTATTTGATACCTAAACTACATAAGTGTCCTTACAAACAACGGTATATTGCTGGATCTTCCAAGTGCTCCATAAAACCTCTTTCTAAATTATTAACATCAATTTTATCATCAATCAAAGTCGGGCTTCAAAATTATTGGGAAACTACATATTCTAGAGGTGGCGTGAATCAGATGTGGCTAATTAAAAAATCCAAAGATCTTTTAGAGTACATACAATCTAAGACTCTTTCATCTTGCAATAGTATTGGAACATTTGACTTTTCTACACTTTACACAAGTATTCCCATTCCAAACTAAAAGACAAATTGAAAGAGTTGGTCCTGCTTTGTTTTATAAAAAGAATGGCAAATGTAGATACAAGTATCTTGTCTTAGGGAGGATAAATCCTACTTTGTAAAAATCATTCTGATTCAAACAAAAGTTCTCTGAAACTGACATCATGAAGATGCATGATTTCTTGATTGACAACATATTTGTTACGTTTGGAGGACGTGTTTTCAACAAACAATCGGCATTCCCATGGGAACAAACTGTGCCCCTCTTCTTGCCGACTTGTTCCTTTATTCATATGAGGCTGACTTCATACAGAAACTTCTTAGGAAGAAAGAAAGAAGTAAGCATTATCCTTTAACTTCACTTTCCGCTATATAGATGATGTTCTCTCACTAAATAATTCAAAATTTGGTGACTATGTTGAACGCATCTATCCCATCAAACTTGAGATAAAGGATACAACAGATACAATTAAGTCTGCCTCATATCTTGACTTACATCTAGAAATTGACAATGGGGGTCGGTTGAAAACAAAACTTTACGACAAAAGAGATGATTTCAGCTTCCCAATTGTGAACTTTCCATTTCTATGTAGCAACATTTCAGCAGCGCCTGCATACGGAGTATATATCTTCCAGTTGATACGATATTCCAGGGCTTGTATTTCCTATCATGATTTCCTTGATAGAGGGTTGCTGCTCACAAGGAAGCTATTAAACCAAGAGTTCCAAGTAGTGAAGTTGAAATCATCCTTCGTAAGTTTTACGGACACCATCAGGAGTTGGTTGAAGTTATGGAATATTCGTTTCACAGATGATAACGGATATGTTCCTAATGTCGTAACTACAATCCCGTCCCTTTTCTCGAATGTGACCTACCGAATTAGACTTATTACCGGGTTTGTACTAACATGAGCAACACGACGGGTGACACATGTGGAGCAGGATCTGATTACCCTTCCGGAGCACCTGAGATCACCCCGGTTTTGGTGGGGTTCGTGTTGCTCAGTCTTTAGTTTTCTATGTTGTGTTTTGTGTACTATTGTTTGTCTGTTGGTCTTTTTCTTTTTAAGCCATGGCGTTGTCAGTTTATTTTCGACTTATGAGTTTGAATGTCCGTCTGGTATCTTTCGCCTCTCTTTCACATCCACACATACAAGGTTTATCCTCGTTCCAAGAACTACGGCCAAAGGACACAACTACCAAACAGGAAATCATAATGAATATTCACATTTGGCGGGCCATGTTTCTTGAAGTATTATTAAACTGAAAAGAAACAAATAAATCTAAGGTTGTTTTATCCGCGTATGTGAAAATAAACTCATCATACATATCAAGCTTACAATTATATACGCCAGACGCGCGTTTCATCTACAAATGACTCATCAGTGACAGAAAATTAATATAGAAGAAAAAATATTCCACTAACGGTTTTTATTTGCCGTCGTTGTATATTCTCTTCTGTTTGCAAACATATCTGCATTAAACAATGAAGAGAACCAATCAAAATGATCCAGTGTATTTAAAGTAGCGATTTTTAATGGTTTATCTGCTTACCACAAACCATAAATTGGCAATGGAACTAGTTTAGCTTGGCATTCCTTTTATTCTCCTACAATATGATTATTTACCAGCAGAAAATTGCAAAGTGAACATGGCTCACATACAAACACATGTAAAACCAAAACAACAAAACAATCGAGAAATTTCTAGTGATGAATATGATCTAAAAGAATAATTTACAGTCTTTTGTATGAATGCTTCTCTTTTCAATCTTAAAATTTTGTATCTAAACAACAATACACCTGAAACGTACTGTACATTTATAAACATATATGCATATGTATTCTAGTGGTGGCATGTCGTTGGCCTGGTTGCTGTCTGTCAAGATATGTTGTCTTTATGTTTTAGCATTAATCAGGTCTTTGGTTTAACATTATTATTTATTTATATTTTGCCATCCTGTGATTTTAATAGCTGCCAATACGTTACTACTTAAAGTGGCTTTGGTGTCTTCCTCCATCTTGGATTCTTTGATTTGATTTGATTTTGGTGTTTTACGCCACTTTTAAGCACCGCTTTTGGGCTATTTCATGGCGGTCAGTTTTATTGGTGGAGGAAGCCGGAGTGCCCGGAGAAAACCACCGACCTTCGATAGGAAAACTGACAATCCTAGTCAATTAAGATTGAGTCGAGTGCACCCGCACGAGCGGGGTTCGAACTCACAACCTCAGTGTTGACTGGCTAGTGATTACAGTAGTAACTACTTAGACCACTCGGCCACCGAGGCCCTCTTGGATTCTGAAGTAGCAGATAACGTTGGTCTAGATCTTTGATTAAATGTGCAAATTTTGAGAGAAGTATGCAATTTATGTGTAAGACTTTTGATATAATTATAGAAAATTGTATGTTTTATCATAATTACTGCTGTAATTTCTCAAAACACCTTATTTGTGTTTGATTAATTTTTTCAACTTTGCCAAATAAGGGAGATAACTCCG
>JAASAO010003684.1:0-19092 GCA_017311375.1 Mytilus coruscus
AAACTTCTGTAATCGGGTTTTGAAGAACCACACGGACGCCACATGTTTTACTCTAAATGTCTTTCGAAGTATTATAGTAGCATGTAAACTCATGTGTTGTAAATAAGGAAATGAAATATCAGAAACATTTTTTTTCTCAAATTGTAACTCAAAATTGGCTTCTTAAAAAAAAGTTTACTTAGCAATTTCCTTTAATACAAAATAAAACAAAGGCAATGTAAACACTAACTTAAATCATATTTTTAATTATTCTTCATCAAGTTGAAAATATACCACGCTAAACCCGTTAGGTTTATTCAACAACTAACATTAACTAATCATGGAATGAGTAATGATCAAAAGACAATTTATTAGATAAGGTTGATTGAACATGATGATTGGGAATTTGCAATAAGCCGTGGGTCACGTGCCGAGTGGCACGCGCTGATTAAAAGTCATTTAACCTCAAAAGTATAATATCTATTGATTCCAAACTTTATATTTATATTAGTTTAATACTCATATCCACTTATATCCATGTTCTTTGTGGTCTTAAACACCGTTTTAGTGTCCTTAGTGCAAAAACTTTATTCTTAGTGCACTAAGAAGTCCTTTGCGGTATTTCTACACACCGGAAGCCACCGCGTTTATCCATGTGTTGAGAAAATGAAAGGACTGCTTTCATTTTGCAATATCAAAGTTCTTAAAACTTATCACTATTTATTAAGAAATTAGTTTAAATATTATAATTAATATGATTATATGTTAACATTGTTTTGTAGTAACCATAATTATGACTATGTATTTTGCCTCTTGTTGCACATGTAAATACGTGTCTGAGTGTTTCCAAATAAAAGAGGGACGAAAGATACCAGAGGGACAGTCAAACTCATAGATTGAAAATAAACTGACAACGCCATGGCTAAAAATTAAAGACAAACAGACAAATAATAGTACAGAAGCCACAACATAGAAAACTAAAGACTAAGCAACACGAACCCCACCTAAAACTGGGGTGATCTCAGGTTTTCCGGAAGGGTAGACAGATCCTGCTCCACATGTGGCACCCGTCGTGTTGCTTATGTTATTACAAATCCGGTAAATAGTCTAATTCGGTAGGTCACATTCGTGAAAAGGAAAGGGTATTGTAGTTACGACATAAGGAACATATCCGATATCATCTGTGAAACGGTTATTCCATAACGGTCAACCAACTCGTGATGGCGTCCGTAAAATTTACGAAGGATGATTTCAACTTCACCATTTGGAACTCTTAGTTTAATAGCTTCCTTGTGAGCAGCAATCCTCTATCAAGGAAATCATGATAGGAAATACAAGCCCGGAATATCGTATCAATTGGGAGATATATACTCCGTATGCAGGCGCTGCTGGAATGTTGGTACATAGAAATGGAAAGTTCACAATTGGGAAGCTGAAATCATCTCTTTGTCGTAAAGTTTTGTTTTCAACCGACCCTCATTGTCAATTTCTAGATGTAAGTAAAATATGAGGCAGACTTATCTGTATCTGTAGTATCAGAAGTCCATTACTAGACGAAGTGTGCAACCTGTGCTATATAGTCAGGCGATCACGATGTCCCCTTTATCAGTGGGAAGCGCCATTGGTGGTCCTCCCAAGTCTCGTTTTTATAACTATGGAATCATGGGTAAAAATGTTATCATAAAACAGATAACTACTAATTAATCTCCTTCAGTTCTTGATTAATAATCAGTATGTGAAAATGAATAAAGCCAACAAAGTTACACAGTGCAATACTTATTTAGATTCTTTACCAAAATCAAAGACTACAGCAACTGAATGTAAAGTGGTTTCAAAGACAACATCAACCCAGACAAATAGAGGACAATTTGAAGTTAAAACAGCTTCTGTTGCAGTATTGGAAAAACTTAATGCTAAGATATTACAGAGCCAGGAAAAATCAGGAATAGTAGAGAAAAGACTTAAGGCTATCGTCCAGACAAAAAGCAGATCAACACAGACAACGAAGTTAAAAACTTCATCTGAATCTAGTTTCATCTTTAAACTTACTGAAATCATTACAAACAACGACAACTACAAACATATTGACATACAGGTATATTACATCATTTTATAATGTGTTAATTATTCCGAAATTGCAAACTAGTTTAGTCATCCATGATGTGATTTATTGCTAGTGTCTTATCTTTTAACTCGTATAGTTATATTATGGACATCCTTTCAATAATAACCTGTCTTCTTTTTCAAATTTCCATGGTCGTAAATTTTAGATTGAAGATAAAAGTTTACAGATTCGATTATGTGTACTGTTATGTTATATTAATATCAAGAATATTTTCATGTTCGGTAATCATTTGTACACACGGTTGATGCGGTGAAGATTTTAATTTAGGACGATAATCATACATATTTCAATGATGTTTTATCGCCCCCCCCCGAAACAAGGGGGAGATTGTTTTATCCCTGCCCGTCCATCCGTATGTCCTTCCGTCCGTCAGTCCGTCCCATTATTGGTGTATAGTTATTCTTTTGAATTTTTATGTCATTTTTCTCTTTACTTTATACTTTTTGCTTATTATTCTGTATTCTTTATATATTAGCATCTAATTATTCTCTATTCTTTATCTTTTGGTCCTTTTTTTTTTCCCTTTTTTATGTTTTTTACTCATTATTATCTATTCTGTAAACCCCATCATTGTTTGAACACTATTGATTTTTTAAATTTACATTTTTCGTTATTTTTTGCTCTAAACGCCAATCTTATTAGTATGATCAATAAAAGAAAGAAGGGAAGTTGACCAGCAGAAAATATAACTTTTTTTTTGGTATAAATAAACCACCATTGTCGAGCTCCTTTGTTGAACGGGGTAAATTTTCTTCTGCCTTTTCAACAGCTGTCATTCTTATTCTTAGTGTCATCTTATATAAATCAAACGACAGATTCCTCTGTTCTTCTGAAATTGTTTTCATATACCGTCTTCTTTTGTTAACTTTCCATATTTCACCAATTGTTCCTCCTCCCAACGCTAATAATAGACCTCTTTCAGTTTCATCAATCCTACTGCCGAAGTTGTTGTCAGTTTTTTCTTTTGATTGTCTATTGTTTTCGATTTCTTTTTCTTAAAGTCAAAAACACAGTGGACATAAAAGTTAAATATCTGAATAAAATCATTTTTGTCGCAACTATTGGGCGTTATAATACCGGCAATAATTTAGAACATGACTGATGATATTTAAAAATGAAGGCCGCGTAACTGTTTCTTTCTGCTCGCAGTTGATCATAAACATCAGTAAATTTTATTAACTATTGTAAATCCTGTTGAATTGCCATGAAAACTTAAAAACAGAGAGTTTCTTTTCTCAAAATTTACAATGTGCAGCTCTTGTAAAACTTTTTTTAGATACATATTCATTAAAATCAGCCATTATAAACGTCTTAAATTTAACAATCACCATCAGATATTAATTATCATATCCATGTTCTATCTTTCTAAGCGACAGTGTGTTAATTAATTCGTGGGGTGTTGTACATAAATTATCTCTACCCAGAATGCATCTCAAATTTTTTGGCCATTGAATTTTGTTACTATTAATAGTAAATCTCGCTCAAATCCCGTTACAATCACAGTTGGAAGTCGGTGGCGAACTTTACCGTACAGCGCTGGCGAGGCTTACCGAAAGAATATAGGGTGTATACATATATTTTTCCTTAACAGCAACTTTGAACCCCAACAATTTCCGAATGGGCCTAACTCCCAAAATTCCTTTCAGTGTGGCCTTTCCCAAGTTATTACCTTTCATCTGAGCCATGTCCGGTGGCAAACCTTACCGTACAGCGCTGGCGAGGCTTACCGAAAGAATATAGGGTGTATACATATTTTTTCCTTAACAGCAACTTTGAACCCCAACAATTTCCGAATGGGCCTAACTCCCAAAATTCATTTCAGTGTGGCCTTTCCCAAGTTATTACCTTTCATCTGAGCCATGTCCGGTGGCAAACCTTACCGTACAGCGCTGGCGAGGCTTACCGAAAGAATATAGGGTGTATACATATTTTTTTCCTTAACAGCAACTTTGAACCCCAACAATTTCCGAATGGGCCTAACTCCCAAAAATTCATTTCAGTGTGGCCTTTCCCAAGTTATTACCTTTCATTTGAGCCATGTCCGGTGGCAAACTTTACCGTACAGCGCTGGCGAGGCTTACCGAAAGAATATAGGGTGTATACATATTTTTTCCTTAACAGCAACTTTGAACCCCAACAATTTCCGAATGGGCCTGACTCCCAAAAATACATTTCAGTGTGGCCTTTCCAAAATTATTACTTTTCATTTGAGCCATGTCCGGTGGCGAACTTTACCGTACAGCGCTGGCGAGGCTTACCGAAAGAATATAGGGTGTATACATATTTTTTTCCTTAACAGCATCTTTGAACCCCAACAATTTCCGAATTGGCCTAACTCCCAAAATTCATTTCAGTGTGGCCTTTCCCAAGTTATTACCTTTCATTTGAGCCATGTCCGGTGGCAAACTTTACCGTACAGCGCTGGCGAGGCTTACCGAAAGATTTGATTTGATTTTGGTGTTTTAACGCCACTTTTAAGCACCGCTTTTGGACTATTTCGTGGCGGCCAGTTTTATTGGTGGAGGAAGCCGGAGTGACCGGAGAAACCACCGACCTTCGATAGGAAAACTGACAATCCTAGTCAATTAAGATTGAGTCGAGTGCACCCGCACGAGCGGGTTCGAACTCACAACCTCAGTGCTTACCGAAAGAATATAGGGTGTATACATATTTTTTCCTTAACAGCAACTTTGAACCCCAACAATTTCCGAATGGGCCTAACTCCCAAAAATTCATTTCAGTGTGGCCTTTCCCAAGTTATTACCTTTCATTTGAGCCATGTCCGGTGGCAAACTTTACCGTACAGCGCTGGCGGGTCTTACCGAAAGAATATAGGATGTATACATATTTTTTCCTTAACAGCAACTTTGAACCCCAACAATTTCCGAATGGGCCTAACTCCCAAAAATTCATTTCAGTGTGGCCTTTCCCAAGTTATTACCTTTCATTTGAGCTATGTCCGGTGGCGAACTTTACCGTACAGCGCTGGCGAGGCTTACCGAAAGAATATAGGGTGTATACATATTTTTTTCCTTAACAGCAACTTTGAACCCCAACAATTTCCGAATGGGCCTAACTCCCAAAAATTCATTTCAGTGTGGCCTTCCCAAGTTATTACCTTTCATTTGAGCCATGTCCGGTGGCGAACTTTACCGTACAGCGCTGGCGAGGCTTACCGAAAGAATGTAGGGTGTATACGTATTTTCTTCTTCTTAAAAGCAACTTTGAACCCCAAGACACAATTGAACAGTTATGTACGGCAAAAGTCGCAACAGGACATGGCACAATTGAAAGGTCATACATCAGAGCAAGGTGCAAGGAAATATACGTTTGGGGGTTAGAACCTTCTGGGAATTGAGGTTAAAGTTGCTGTTAAATTTTTGTTTACGTGTCTACTGTTTATTATTTAGGAAATCCTCAAAATGAAATAAATGATACGAAATCAGTACAGATCAAATGAATTCTTTTTCGGGGGTTAGAACCTGAAACTACTGTAAAAAGGCGACCGACAGAAGAACTGTAACAAGATGTTGCTGAACTGAAATCTTTAACGGAGCTTATCAAAACAAATCAAAAGACATTATCTGATCTTAATGAAAAGACAATCGAAATTATTGAACAACAAGAAGAAATCGACGAAGACATTAAAGAAGTTGACAGATACGAGTTAGAGATACAGATTGCTATCACGAAAATTGAGAAGTACTCTCAAAGAAGTACGTCTGTCAAAAATCAATCCGCATTAAACACTCAAGCACCATATTTCATATATACACTAACCCCAGCGTAGAAGAACATTCAAATCCGATAAATTTCAACTCAAAACAAACGAGCGTAAGCCAATCAGACATGTCAAATCATGACAACAAATTGCCTAAACCCAACCTACCCACTTTTGGCGGAAATGTACTAGAATTGTCAACCTTTTGGGATACATATTATTCTGTCGTACATGAAAATCCTTCATTGAGTGGCGTACAAATATTGCGCTATCGGAAATTGCAACTTTACAGAGAAACTATCCACTGTATATCGGGAATGCAAATTACAAGTACAAATTATAACCAAGCAATACATATTCTACACGAGAGAATTGGCCAACAACACAAAATTGTACACGCATATACATGCAAAACTTGCTAAATTTGCCGGCACCATAGCACAGAATTAAAGGACTAAAATTGTTCAGTGACACGATAGAAAGTTATAAACGTGAACTATGAGGAATTACCGATATCAAGAATAGTACGGATGCCAATTGATACCAATAATACTGAAAAAAATCCAAATTTGGTCAGAAAAACATTACTCAAGTCACGGTGATGATGACATCTCAAGATTACACAAAGCAGTAAAGAAAAAATTTGTATACGAGAGGCCACTAATGCCAATCCTATTGAAACCGACATTATCTCAACAGCATTGTTGGTAACAGGAAATCAAACACAAGATGAAGGTCAACATGGTGTAAAGAAAGTTACGACAATAGTACATTTCAGACTGGGTTTTCCAAATGAATTTAAAGTCACTAATATTATGGCCCGCACAAAATCCTCAAGGAATATAATTATAAGTTTCGATAATTATAAGGTTTCGGGATGTAAGTTACAATATAGTTGCCGATAAGTAAGACACGTCATACCAGCATTTGCCGTAATAATTTACAAAATAGAAATTCCACTTCGAATGAAGATAAAACCTAATCAAACCTAACATAACCGGCGAATGGAGATTTTCTAAGTACAGAAACAAAGAGCATCGCTATTCATTCTGCTCTAACAGCACCTACCAAAGTCTATCAAAATTTGCCGTAGCGCCCGAGTGATACCATGACGAAAGTGGTTTGACTAACATATCATACTTGAATGAAGGCACACAAAACTCATTTATTTTACAATAATTGGTGAAATGGTATAGTAAGTAATCCAATTTCTGCATTTCTTTAGGAAAGAAGATTAGGTATGCAACCTGGAGAAAACGACAATATCAGTTGAGATCGAAAGAAAAGAAAGAATTCCAATGGAAGTAATAATTGTTTCAAAACTGCCCTACCAATACATTTGAAGAAACGTGTAAATATCAACAACTTGACCTATTTACGAGGATTACAATTTACCACCAAGTCACAAGCGAAAAAAGTACAATATATCTTGCTTTTCCTTTAATGTATCAAGAATTGTTTCCAACTCGTCCTATTCCGGTTTTCTTCTGATTCACTCTTCTCGTCAAATCTTCTTAAAATCATAGAAACTGCGCTTCTGTGTCCCGCTCGAATAGATTTAAGCTTTGTAGTCATCTTCTTCTGGTCACGGTACCAATATCGTAAAGTGGTTTTACTAAAACTGCATTTGTAATAAGAAAGACGTCTAAACTGTATGAATTTGTATTGATGACTAAAGAACAAGATAACGTCATAAGTAAACGACGTTGGATATACAATAATGCCGCGTTACGTTCACGTTTTCTTCTGTGCGTGATTTCCAACATTCTCCGGCCCATGAAAAGTGAAAATTCTTAAATTTAAAAAATAATCAAAGTCTCTCCCTTTAAATAAATAACATGAAATTAACTTTAAAGTCCATCATTAACATTAAAACGTTTACCACAGTTTTTTATAGTACGGTGTCACATTTATTTCACTTTCTTTTTTCTGGTAAGTTCCTCCTGTAATCCAATTCCTGATAGAACGTTAGCTGTTTGAACGGAGATTTTGATATTCTCATTCCTTGTTTATCATCGTAAAAGCATTTTTTTGTTTAGTATCTCTTGTCCACATTAAATCTGATTTGTCTGTTTCATTTACTGTCAACGGACCAGTGGTTCTTTGTTTTGTCCTTGAAGTGTTCATAATTCAGAAATATGTTCAATGTTAATAGTATTCCTCTCTGTTTTATCCTCGGTATTGTGCGTCTCTTCTTTTCTCATAAATTAGTAGCACGAAAGTGTGCTTTGTTGATTGAACTGGTTCTTTTGAGTGGTCCTGAGAGCAGGTATCCTAGTTTGGAATTTACTGCTGTTTGCCCCTCGCCCTTACGATTTCATTCTCGACTATATCCCAGTATTGGTCAGCTCTAACAAGCAGTCCAATTTCAAATGATGTATCCTCAGTTACGGCGTGTGCTCATCTTAAGTTTTGCAAATACGGCAACTGTTTTGCATTTTCAATATCAGCCTTAAATGGTGCGGCGATTTTCGGTACAATCAAAACATCGACTGGTATTTCTTAGCCATAGATAGTTTGTATCTTCACTGTTGCTTTATTTAGCTGTTCAATAGAGTTGTTCTCATTATCGTCTCCAAATTTAGATAGGGTAATTGCTTCACTTCCTGTGGTTCTTAACTCCTTTTCTTTACTAAATGTCTTGTATACGTAATAAATGACGTTGTGGCGATTCGTCAAAAGGATCTTTGCATCAATCGATTGTTCTTTGTAGTTTAGTGGTGCTATTGCGGTCTTCAACAAAACATTAGGGCGATCACAGTTGGTAGATGAATAAAATTGTATCAGCTTCCTCTGCGTTGTGTGTTTTACTGTACTATTTGTACTTAAAGTTTCCTTATCATGTTCTTTGCTGCATAGGCTATGTGGTGACGTCTATCACAACTTGCAGTTTGATTTAGATTTGCAATCTACTACGCGGTGTCGCCTTAAGCACAATCTATCTTCTTTTACAATTTTATGCGGTCGTTGTGGTCTGTATATTTGGTACATTCAGACGAAAAGTGGGGTTCCTTGCAGTATGCGCAGCTTATTTGATAAGATTTCTGTAGTGAATTGGTATTTGGCCAGATTTCGCGCGATTTTGAGCTTGTGTAGAAAGTACATGTAGCTGTTTCAAATGTTTCTGTACTTCTACCAGACTCTAAAATTGCTAGCTCTTAAAAATAGATCTCCTAAGATCACCGATAAACCAATCCGTCAGACCATGTTCACGAGTCAAGTGTTTGCGTATTTCACTGGGCATTTTGTTGAGAATGACTGGTACTAATAACGAGCCGTACGAGTCTTGAGCTTGTTCGAGAGATTCTAGTCCACGTATGTATGTTTCTGTCCTGTCGTAGTAACCTCTTAGATGTGTAAGCATATTCTTTGGTGTGGGTATGTCTAATAGTGCTTGCATGTACGATTGAATTATCTTATGCTTTTGTTCGAATCTTTCATGTATAAGTTCAATAGCTTTGTTGTAGTTTATGTGCGTGTAGAGCAAATCCGGCAATGGTGTATGACGCTTCTCCTTTTAGTAAAGAATTTAGGTAGTTGAATTTTTGAACGACGGTTAGTGTGTTGTCGTTGTGAAATGCTGAATCAAATGAATCCCAAAAATTGCCATTCAAGTACGTTTCCATCAAATGTAGGTAAGTTCAATTTCGGTAGTTTAGTAAAGTTGCTGATATTGACACTTGAATTTGAACGTAAAGACGTGAAGTTGAGGCCAGTATTTTGTGAGTCATCTCTAAAGTTACATGCAGGGCCAACATTTTGAATGGGTTGCAGTGTCTCATTGTGTGGCAAAACTTCTAGCGGCTGCATTTAAATCAGATGTTTGAACGTTAATGAATTAACGAATTTTGCGTATTTTCGTCTCTAAGTTAAATTTATACTCATCTGTGTCAAGTTTCTCTTGCTCCTTATCCTCCTCCTGTCCAAATCCTTAAGAATATCTTGCTTTTCCTTTAATGTATCAAGAATTGTTTCCAACTCGTCCTCTTCCGGTTTTTCTTCTGATTCACTCTTCTCGTCAACTCTTTTAAAATTATAGAAACTACGCTTCTGTGTCCCGCTCGAATAGATTTAAGCTTTGTAGTCATCTTCTTCTGGTCACAGTACCAATATCGTAAAGTGGTTTTACTAAAACTGCATACATTGTATGTAATAAGAAAGAGGTCTAAACTGTATGGATTTGTATTGATGATTGAAGTACAAGATAACGTCATAAGTTTACGACGTTGGATATACAATAATGCCACGTTACGTTAACGTTCTCTTCTGTGCGTGATTTCCAACAATATCACTACTCATTGGAGCAGATTACTGGTCTTTAGTATGAGATGAAATTATTCGAGGTGACGGACCAACAGCGGAATCCAGCAGATTAACTCACTCGAGGACTGACTGCAGAACAGTTTTCAGAACTCACTCTGGTTTAACGGACCCGAATGGCTAACCGATAAGGAAAAGGGCTGACATGAATGTAAACGCTCACAGATAGTACCGTATTATCATCATTCGTAGAACACGAAAACAACGACGACCCAACAACGAAAGAAGTAAGTAACAGACTAAATGAAGAAGGAATTGACATTATTATGGATAATACTCGGTTAAACACTTTATTCAAAATAATCGGAGTTATCGCCTTTATTCTAAGATTTGTAGCCCAATGTGAAATTCCAAAATCACAGAGAAAACCCGACTAGCTTATAACAAGTAAATCACAACATGCCATGGAACTATGGATAATGAACTGTCAGCAGAAGAAATTGGCAAGGTTGAAGTCACAGATCAGCAAAAGATTGTCGCTCGTGAACAGTTAAGACTATTTCTTGATACAACTGGAACTATTCGTTGCGGATGGGGATTCTCAACGCTTCATAAACAGACAGCTAGATTCTCTTATTTATAAACAAAGAGGCCACCAACTTACTCGATTTTTGTTCTGGGTGGACATGAAATATCAGATAAGACAAACATACTGTATATCGTGCATTCGCCAGTACGCGGAGAAGGTTCTACACAAATGTATAACTTGTCAAAAAGTCAGCTAACCATACATAGCACCTAATCGAACGCCATTACCGAAAATCAGATTGACAGAAGCTCCGCCTTTACAGACACTGGAATCGACTTTCCAGGACCCATGCACACTACGAAAAGACATTGAAATGAGAAATAAGTATGGATTTGCCTGTTTACGTGTGCTTTAACACGTGCCTTTCATCTTGATGTAGTACCTGACCTTACAGAAGATTTCATTTGTACAGTCATTTAGAAGATTTACAAGACTTAAATCTCTCCCTCGTACAGTGATTCCCGATAATGCGTCAACATACCTAGGAGCATCCGACACAATAGAGAAACTTACAAATTCATCATTTTTGAAGGACAGACTTGAAAAAAACGGAACCTCATTGAAGTTCAAACCACGACGCGCACATTGGTATGGAGCATTTTAAGAGCGCTATACTGTAAACCAACTTATTTTCGCGGATACCTTATTTCGCGTAAAGTACTTCCTAGCCCATTTCGCGGCGATTTAATTTCGCGATTTTCAAATTTAGTAGATGTAATTAAATACAGAAAGATCCAAGTTTTAAATATTCGCGACAATTTATATTCGCGTTATTTTTCTGCTCGCGAAAACCGCGAAAATATGTTGGTTTACAGTATTTGTTTGACAAAACGTGTTTGAGAAGGCCACTTGGTAGGTCATACGTCACTATGGAGACACTTAATCCTATCAACACACAAATTGAAGTGATTATCAATGACCGACCCATGACATAAGTTAACTACAGAGAAACATACAAGTACTTGACAATTTTAGAACCGTTGGAAAAGGAATATCTCAAGTCATTACAAGAATTTCATCGGACTACAGGAAAAAACGAGAGAGCAATCAAGACTGCTGATGTCGTGCATATTCATAATGACAAGTTTTAAGAAGCAGATGGAAACTAGCAATTGTCGAGGAACTGGTGACGGAAAACGATGGACTACTTGGGAACGTCATTGACGTCGGTATGGGCGGAAGTCGAAACTATATGTTATTAAATTGTTGACTAGAACGGCTGTCTTTCTATATATCTCCTATCCCACTACACAACTCTACAAGAAGACTTATATGTTGATAATGGACTTACTAGCATGGACTCCGAATAAGCAGCAGTTAAATAGAACCATTTTCATGACAGCGTGGAAATGACTATTTCTTGGCGCGCTCAGGTTATCAATTGACTGGGTCAGATTAGGTGAACGTTCGACTGTAACGCCCAGTTGTCATACCGTACATGTTACTAGTATACACATTTAAACTATGGGGTCGCCAGAAAATCTATACGCCTAATCAAATATAACAAATAACTAGAGGACTAAATCGTGTGCGGATTTGAATGTTAAACTTTTTTTCCTCTCGTGCACCTGCATGTACTTTATTCTTTTATTCTGTTTACATCCCCACTGTAAGGCCTCTGACGGACTGAGTGAGCGTAGTATCACTGTTATTGATAGCCAATGCTACAAGTTTAAAGTAAATGATTCAGTTTTATTACCAACATAAGTATTGCAGTTATCCACACTGATTCCACTTCAATGAATCGAGAGAATTACATAAAAGGAGGCTTTAACTTACGGCCATGGATGTCAAACAGCAAAAAGCTCGGATATTTTGCCGGAACTGAAAAGTACTAGATACAGACAAGGAGACGAACAATATTATGTATGCAATGGAATACAGAATCAGCCGAAACGAAACAATTAAACAAAAACACACAAATGACAAAACGTATACTTTTACGTGATCCGTTAGGACTACTCGTATAGATCACTATTAAAGCAAACATACTTATTCTAAAAATTGGGGAAAATGATAAGCATGGGACGAAACACTACCGAAAGAAATTGAAAACTCATAGATCATGTGGAGAATGACATCTTATAGATTACTTTGAACCCTAAATGACAGAGATACTATTTTGCAAACCATGACGAGGAAACTAGCGAAATTATTCTTCACATTTTTGTTGATGCAAATTAGAAAGCATATGGAGCTTCTGTTTACTTGAGTAAAGGGACAGTGTCGACAATTGTTATCGCAAAGGACCGTGCTGCGCCTCGCCTTTGAAATTAATAACGTTACCGAATTGAAATTAATGGCTGCAGTGATCAAAACACGGCCCTCAAAAGATGTAATCGAAAACATAGGAATAACAAGACCATTATTTAAGAGCGATAGTAAAAGAGTTCTACATTGGCTTATCTCATCAAAACCGTAAAAGAAGTTTCCTAAAATCGTGTAAGCGAAATTAAAGATATAACTGAAAATTACGAATGGAAATATGAACCCACAAAATGAACCAGGCTAAACAAAAAAAAGGCGGAATAACTGTATCGCAATATAAAGATTCGATATTATGGATAAATGGACACCAGTGGATTACGGACGATCGTGAATGGCCTACCTTGACGAGACATGTGGATATAAGTACTCATCTATCCAATTTCACAGGAACAGAGACACACACGACAAAAACTATACGTAGCGAATTTCACAGATAAAAGATATGTCATGGTATTGCAATTTGCATAAAGTTTTAACTGTGACTGGATACGTCTTGAAATACGCAAATAACTGTCAGAAAAACGACCATATCAACAATTCACAAGGTGACAGGAGCTAAAACGAATTTGAATAAAGAGGAAATTTCAAAATAGCTATGATCGTATGGATATAAGAAAAGTTCGGACATATTTCATTGGTTCCGAAAATCCCTCAGCAGGATTCGAACTCACACCTTTGATACACTACAGCACCAATCGCTTAGCCTCATGTCCAGCGCTGATATATATATATATATATATATATATATATATATATATGTAAGTCTTAATTAAAAACTACGTTCAAATCTATGATTGCGTTGGATAAAACCGCAATTTTATACGTGTGCATGTAAAACAAATTTCGTTGTAGAAGGGTCTAAATACAGCACAAACAACATTTTCCAAAATACCAAAAAATGAAAAGTATATTTTAACAAAACGCATTTGACTAATAGTATATATATCTTCAGAAAAAGATATCCCCATTGACGCCATCTCATCTTTTACATGGAAGTATAATTTCGAAAACAGAGATGCACATCGACATTCACAACGCGAATATTCAAGAACTTGACATGGTCACAGAAAACAAACTACAATGTATTTGAAAGAAAAGACTTTTACTGAGTATTGGACAATTTGGAAACGTTGGTCTAACGAATATCCTTCCGAATTACGTGAATACCTTCGAGCCTCCGGAAAACTTAATGGTTAAGTTAACATCGGTGATGTAGTTCAACTAGAAAATGAACCACCACGACTTTAATGGAACATTTGAAGATTTCTTTAAAGGAGGAGATGGACTTATTCGTGCAGCAAAAGTAAAGACTTCTAGATCACTAGTTACCACATGCACACAATTGTGGAGTGATATCCAATAGAGCTATAGTACTAGTAACTGTTAGGGTTGAACAAAACACAATCCTTTTCAGAAATGGACATAGTTATATACAAGTATGCCATACAAAAGATTCTTTGATTAATATTGCTGTATCTTAAAGTGTACTTGTACCCAACTGTTACTGTTTGAACATAATATGTTTATTGTATTATATTTTTCATATTGTACTGAATTATACAATTGCTATCATCGTGAAATTTTGTATATTATTATATCATTTTAAGTTTTTATAACTTTTATCCGATCCTATTGTATATTTAGACAATAAAATTTAAAACTAACTGTTAAATGAATTTTGTGAAGAAAGTTAACGCACTATTAAATTTTACAAAGAAAAAATTCATTGTTATCTTTTTATAGAACTTTAATAGTTTTAATAATGTATCACTTTAAAATAAGCTAATGTGTTTTGAATTTTGAAGCCCCAGAATGTCGGCAAATACTGGCAAAAGACTTAAGAACAATATGTCATATAATTGTTCCCGTACTTTCGCGTATACTATTGTAAGTCCACACTGAAATGGTTTTTGGGTAAGCCTCTCCAGCGCTATACGGTAAAGTTCGCCACCGGACATGGCTCAAATGAAAGGTAATAACTTGAGAAAGGCCACACTGAAATGAATTTTTGGGAGTTAGGCCCATTCGGAAATTGTTGGGGTTCAAAGTTGCTGTTAAGGAAAAATATGTATACACCCTATATTCTTTCGGTAAGCCTCGTCAGCGCTGTACGGTAAAGTTCGCCACCGGACATGGCTCAAATAAAAGGTAATAACTTGGGAAAGGCCACACTGAAATTAATTTTTGGGAGTTAGGCCCATTCGGAAATTGTTGGGGTTCAAAGTTGCTGTTAAGGAAAAAATATGTATACATCCTATATTCTTTCGGTAAGCCTCGCCAGCGCTGTACGGTAAAGTTCCCCACCGGACATGGCTCAAATGAAAGGTAATAACTTGGGAAAGGCCACACTGAAATGAATTTTTGGGAGTTAGGCCCATTCGGAAATTGTTGGGGTTCAAAGTTGCTGTTAAGGATAAAATATGTATACACCCTATATTCTTTCGGTAAGCCTCGCCAGCGCTGTACGGTAAAGTTCGCCACCGGACATGGCTCAAATGAAAGGTAATAACTTGGGAAAGGCCACACTGAAATGAATTTTTGGGAGTTAGGCCCATTCGGAAATTGTTGGGGTTCAAAGTTGCTGTTAAGGAAAAATATGTATACACCCTATATTCTTTCGGTAAGCCTCGCCAGCGCTGTACGGTAAAGTTCGCCACCGGACATGGCTCAAATGAAAGGTAATAACTTGGGAAAGGCCACACTGAAATAAATTTTGGGAGTTAGGCCCATTCGGAAATTGTTGGGGTTCAGAGTTGCTGTTAAGGAAAATATATGTATACACCCTATATTCTTTCGGTAAGCCTCGCCAGCGCTGTACGGTAAAGTTCGCCATCGGACATGGCTCAAATGAAAGGTAATAACTTGGGAAAGGCCACACTGAAATTAATTTTGGGAGTTAGGCCCATTCGGAAATTGTTGGGGTTCAAAGTTGCTGTTAAGGAAAAAATATGTATACACCCTATATTCTTTCGGTAAGCCTAGCCAGCGCTGTACGGTAAAGTTCGCCACCGGACATGGCTCAAATGAAAGGTAATTACTTGGGAAAGGCCAAACTGAAATTAATTTTTGGGAGTTAGGCCCATTCGGAAATTGTTGGGGTTCAGAGTTGCTGTTAAGGAAAAAATATGTATACACCCTATATTCTTTCGATAAGCCTCGCCAGCGCTGTACGGTAAAGTTCGCCACCGGACATGGCTCAAATGAAAGGTAATAACTTGGGAAAGGCCACACTGAAATTAATTTTGGGAGTTAGGCCCATTCGGAAATTGTTGGGGATCAGAGTTGCTGTTAAGGAAAATATATGTATACACACTATACTCTTTCGGTAAACCTCGCCAGCGCTGTACGGTAAAGTTCGCCACCGGACATGGCTCAAATGAAAGGTAATAACTTGGGAAAGGCCAAAATATATGTATACACCCTATATTCTTTCGGTAAGCCTCGCCAGCGCTGTACGGTAAAGTTCGCCTCGGACATGGCTCAAATGAAAGGTAATAACTTGGGAAAGGCCACACTGAAATGAATATTTGGGAGTTAGGCCCATTCGGAAATTGTTGGGGTTCAAAGTTGCTGTTAAGGAAAAAATATGTATACACCCTATATTCTTTCGGTAAGCCTCGCCAGCGCTATACGGTAAAGTTCGCCACCGGACATGGCTCAAATGAAAGGTAATAACTTGGGAAAGGCCACACTGAAATGAATTTTTCGGAGTTAGGCCCATTCGGATATTGTTGGGGTTCAGAGTTGCTGTTAAGGAAAATATATGTATACACCCTATATTCTTCCGGTAAGCCTCGCCAGCGCTGTACGGTAAAGTTCGCCACTGGACATGGCTCAAATGAAAGGTAATAACTTGGGATAGGCCACACTGAAATTAATTTTTGGGAGTTAGGCCCATTCGGAAATTGTTGGGGTTCAGAGTTGCTGTTAAGGAAAATATATGTATACACCTATATTCTTTCGGTAAGCCTCGCCAGCGCTGTACGGTAAAGTTCGCCACCGGACATGGCTCAAATGAAAGGTAATAACTTGGGAAAGGCCACACTGAAATTAGTTTTTGGGAGTTAGGCCCATTCGGAAATTGTTGGGGTTCAAAGTTGCTGTTTAGGAAAAAAATATGTATTCACCCTATATTCTTTCGGTAAGCCTCGCCAGCGCTGTACGGTAAAGTTCGCCACCGGACATGGCTCAAATGAAAGGTAATAACTTGGGAAAGGCCACACTAAAATGAATTTTTGGGAGTTAGGCCCATTCGGAAATTGTTGGGGTTCAAAGTTGCTGTTTAGGAAAAAAATATGTATTCACCCTATATTCTTTCGGTAAGCCTCGCCAGCGCTGTACGGTAAAGTTCGCCACCGGACATGGCTCAAATGAAAGGTAATAACTTGGGAAAGGCCACACTGAAATGAATGTTTGGGAGTTAGGCCCATTCGGAAACTGTTGGTGTTCAGAGTTGCTGTTAAGGAAAATATATGTATACACCCTATATTCTTTCGGTAAGCCTCGCCAGCGCTGTACCGTAAAGTTCGCCACCGGACATAGCTCAAATGAAAGGTAATAACTTGGGAAAGGCCACACTGAAATGAATATTTGGGAGTTAGGCCCATTCGGAAATTGTTGGGGTTCAAAGTTGCTGTTAAGGAAAAAATATGTATACACCCTATATTCTTTCGGTAAGCCTCGCTAGCGCTGTACGGTAAAGTTCGCCACCGGACATGGCTCAAATGAAAGGTAATAACTTGGGAAAGGCCACACTGAAATGAATTTTTGGGAGTTAGGCCCATTCGGAAATTGTTGGGGTTCAGAGTTGCTGTTAAGGAAAAATATATGTATACACCCTATATTCTTTCGGTAAGCCTCGCCAGCGCTGTACGGTAAAGTTCGCCACCGGACATGGCTCAAATGAAAGGTAATAACTTGGGAAAGGCCACACTGAAATTAATTTTTGGGAGTTAGGCCCATTCGGAAATTGTTGGGGTTCAGAGTTGCTGTTAAGGAAAATATATGTATACACCCTATATTCTTTCGGTAAGCCTCGCCAGCGCTGTACGGTAAAGTTCGCCTCGGACATGGCTCAAATGAAAGGTAACAACTTGGGAAAGGTCACACTGAAATTAATTTTTGGGAGTTAGGCCCATTCGGAAATTGTTGGGGTTCAAATTTGGTAGGTTTTACTATACATTTTGGGGAGAGATGTGGGCTTTCCATAAATATTTCTATTGATATTTTTAAATGTTTCTAGCGTTAATGTTATATTTCTATTGTTTTAAGAAATATTGTATATAAAATACATCTTTAATGTTGTTTTATTGATAAAAACTATATTTTACATAAAGACAATTATGCAACTTACATAAGGGATTATATTCGAGGACAACGAGAATTTACGACAGCTTGAAGGGGTCATAAAACGATTTCCTACGTATTTTTTCACTCCTCTTAACTCTCAATTTTTTATGATTTTCAAATAAGTTTGAATATTGAACCGACTGCTCACAGCTAGTTGGATATAGAATATCGAACCGGCGGCTAACTGCACATATATTAGTTATGTAGAAACTAGATATTTCTATACACATTGACACCAATATGCCGGATTTAGAAATCAAGCTAGTGAGTGCTTTCAGTTACTGACGTCATTTGTGTTGGTTTATTCAACGTTCACTTCTAAGGCTGAACATGTGAGGTCATTTAGACGTTAAAAATAATACATATATCGTATTGGTAGCTAGAATTTCGAAAAAAGTGGCTGCTATCATTATTGGTATTTAAAACGAAAAATCCTGTGAGAATCACTACAAGCCGTGAAATTGTCGAATTCCGCTCTTAAATTACATTTAACTTAGATTTTGAGATTTTGGAACGTTCGAGTCTGTTAAAGTTTTGGGTTTTTAGACATATCATCAAAATTGGCTGCTGGAAAAAGTGGCTGCTATCTTGATTGGCTGCTAAAAGTGGCTGCCAGCTTGAGTCTAGTATGGTTTGGCCAATTATGAAAAGGCAAGATAAACAATACAAAATATCACTTTATTAATTTTGTGCGTCTAAGGCGATTTCATGGATTTACCTTTATCAGGAACGCTCATAACCAAATATGTGAAAGTGAAGGATGAAAGATAGACGATTTTAATACTCATTCAGGTAATTATA
>JAASAO010003711.1:0-12973 GCA_017311375.1 Mytilus coruscus
ATAGCTTATTGTTTGGTGTGAGCCAAGGCTTCGTGTTGAAGACTGTACTTTGACCTATAATGGTTTACTTTTATAAATTTTGACTTGGATGGAGAGTTGTCTCATTGGCACACATACCACATCTTCTTATATCTATATGTTGAACGATATGCTAAAAAAGCTAGGCTATCCAATAGACGTCATTAATAATAACCTTACGGACGTCATTTTGGATTCTCTAGATAGCATGCATTTTTAAGGCTATGTAGATCTATTAAGCGGCTAGGCTAGCTATACGTTCAGTAGTCGAAATGTACGTAGCAGGTATAATATTGAACGGATCCCTGTTTGGGTAAAGCAGTTGCGATACATATGTTGACCAACAATTATACGTAAAATGACCATCTAAGGACAAATACGTATACTTAGACATGTTAATGACGTCATATTGACATCACAGGTGATCTTCCTGTACTTACACTTCGACAGTAAAGCAACTGGTCCATCATCAGTGAAAATGACATACTTTTTAAAAGCTTGATAAGTTGACTATTTTATTGAGTCGAGAAACTGAGACTCTGATTCGAGCAACCGATTCCTTTTAGTTATCAACATGATGCTTGTTTTGTTTTATGTGCGGACAACACGTGTTTCTGGATTAACTATCAAAAGGTAAGCTCGATACCAAAGACATTGAAAGCATTGAGAGTACTTTATTCAAACTGGCTTGATCATGATGTTGATTCTTTTAATTGTTTCTTCTTCTTGTTGTTATTCTCGTTCCTTTCATATATTTTTGATACACTTCTTTTTGTGCCATCACTTCAACAAACATAGGCAAAATAAGCTATGATCTGCAATTCAAAACTGACTCTTACTAACGACAATTGATTTTTATAATAATGTGGGAGTAACATGAACATTAAAAACTAAGTTTTTATTACAAATTCACACATTTTGAGAAAATGTCTTTGCGCAAAGGTTTCAATGAAAATTATGAAGACCACTTATACTTTTGATAGAATAGTGCTAAGAAACGTAGAAATATGTTTAGTCTAACATCTCGGTGACTCGTCAATATTTCGTTCTTGTTTATGGTTTTTTGTGAAGCTAAAGTATCCAGTAAAAAGAAAGGAGATTTGCATCGTCTTTTTGATGTTTTAAAATAGGAAAGGATAGACGGATATATTTGTGATTGTCTAAAATTTACCTTTTAGGGAATGGTGTAGCGGTTAATGAGGGATTCTCAGTTTTGCTCTGAATTCAAAGATTTTTAGTTAGACATTCAATAAAAAGAGTTTTGCATATACAAGAAATATAATCAGATACTTTGTCTGCTGAATAAACAACTTATTTGTCTTAAAAAAGGGCAGAAAAACATTCACAACCCCGGGATTCTTAGAAGTGTTTTCATTGTCGAAGATTTTGAATGAGCTTCTCGATACATGACCTAATAGCTATTATATATACAGATAAAGTGTATAATTGTGGTTCATCTGGCTTGCACTTTACTCATTAGCTTTTAGCATATTCCTCACTTGCATCCATCAGTAGCATGAAGTTGTTCTATCAGTTGATAAACTATGATATTCAATATTTCTGGTCTTTGGTTAACAATTTTCCAAGTTGTTCAATCGCCACTATGACAATGTCTGCAGTAATGTCATGACCAGCGGGAATATATTTGCATGAGAACGACGAACAAGAACAATCGGGAGTTATGTATTTTACAGCCTTAAGGGTAAAGGTATCTTGCTGAATCTTGGGTTGCGATATTTTTGGTGTATGTATATAAAATGACATGGGTAGTTTATCTTCTAAAAAGAGAGGTATTGTTTTCTACACAGAGTTGAGGTGCAAAATATTGCTACTATGGATAACATTCAGACCCCTTTTTAGCAAGTTCTTCATTTAAAATTCCTCAGCTTTGGAAGTAATTGCTAAGAGTATGAACAGCCCATGCTAAGCAATGTCCATAATTATTGTAACCAATCTGCAGAATATTAATCAAAACTGGAAGTGTTTTTGTCCTCTAGCAATATTTAATTGAGCTTTGGAATTGATATTGAAGCAGTTTTGCACGAATATAATGATTTCTTAAAGGTTTTTGAACAGAATATAACCAACAAATTAAATACACGGCGTGTACTGCAGGTTTTGTTTTCAAATGTGTTGATCCATTACAACTCATTTGATTTAATTAACTACATTAAAACATTGTTCTCCTTCTTTTACAAGTTTGACATCCTCACAACTGTAGACCCGCTATTTTTCCATTCTAATACTTTGTTGTAAATATTTAAATCCTTTAACGAATATACTGCTTTAAAAGGTATATCTATAAGTGTCATCAGAAAACATTCTTCAGATATTTTATGAAGTTTTAGATTGAGAACAATTTATTCTGAAAGCGTTCGAAAAAAGTCTAACATATAAGATAAAAATGAGGAGATGTGGTATGATTGCCAATGAAACAACTATCCACCAGAGTTAAAATGAAGTGGTAATACGCAATTATAGACCACCGTACGGCCTTCAGCAATGAGAACAATCTACGTTTCTGTAGTTTGTAAATGATTATATATGAAATATACGTTATATTAGACTGTTTCATTAGCGGTTTGGTTTTGTGTTAAAATGTTCTGATTAAAATGCTGAATTTTTACCTGTTAATGGAGCCATTGAAATAAAACAAGTGTATTATGTATCCTGTTAACTTCTATATATCCATTCTAATACTTTGTTGTGAATATATACGATTATGACAGAAACAAACCCACACGTTTTGCCAATATCTGGTTCTATGTATTGTAACTTTTGAGGAAAGGTTAGTTCTAGTATTTATTTTCCATTTATAGGATAAACCAGTATTACAGTGTTTAGAGGGTACCACAAAATATGAATAAATATAAAAAAACTACCCATGACCACAACACATTTGTCTAAATGTTTGCCAAAACACAAGGGTGAAGTATATTCAGAGTACATTGAGCGTTTCAGATTTGGCTATCAAGTAAATTTAATATAAACTCTTATAATGATTCCACCACAAATGTAATAAAAAATTATATGATTTGTTTTATATACTGTTGTTTGTCTTTTGATCATTTTCGAATTTTGCCATGACATTGTATGTTTGTTTACGACTTATGAGTTTGCATATCCCTTTGTTATCTTTCGCCTCTCATTTATAAAATTTTTAAAACTATACGTGCGCCTGATGGTGAAACAATTTTCTAGCGGATTATAAAACGCAACAATAGTTGAATAACTAAATAAAATTATTACTTGAAAATTCAAATAAAGTCAGAAAAAAATGCAACAGTTGAATAATTAAAATGAATTAAAAGATTGAGAAACTAGTTTTAGTCCAATTCTACAATTTAATAAGGTAACACAGATTATCTAAAAGTACTATATCAATAAACATTTCGCTGTTTGTCTTTTATTTTATTTAATTTAGTTTAAACATATGACGTATAGCAAATGGTCGGGACACAATTTATACAACTTCTATGACAAACAACTGATAGCATTTCTGTCCTCGATAGAGAATAACCCATATAAACAAAGTTCACATGATATACGATTTATAAAAACATGTACCGTAAATGATTTTCTTCCCTCATTCGCAACACAAAAAGTATTAAAGGAACTGTTATAGGAAATATTTCAGTTTATGTTCTATGACAGTCAGGAAATTAATCTTTAATATTATATAACCCATAATGGAGTTTAAATAACACAGGTTTATATCAATATTGATCATACAAATTCATTTTCCACATTTCATAGTTGCTATCAACATCTGTAGATAAATGCATATTTCATTTTAGTACGACAGGACACAATATATTTAATAAGGTTCGTAAAAAACCCCATTTCTCAATTTCCGTGCGCACATCCTGTTTTTTTGGAATAACCGTAATCAAATGAGTTATCGATCTTTCAAAAAAAGTTTATATAAGACAAAGCAAAAAGACAAAGACAAGCTTTTCAAAGAAATTGTGAATGAAATTCAAGATCAAGCAAAAGGAAAAATTGTAAGTAGTTCTTCTAGAAATAAATCACAAAACGTTTTTTTATTTTCCTAAAATCACAAAATCACAAAATATATATCGATAAAAGTACTTAAAATTTTATACACTAAACATTCTTATGTGGTATTATGTATAATTCTTAACTTTAAGGTAGCACAGCTATGATTATGAATACATGTATGTTGGCTATACTAACTTTCAATTAATTATAACTAGCATACATTAGTGTTTGGTTAAATATACATAATTGATATCTGATGGAAAAACACAAGTCGTATATGAATCAAACAAAAACGGTTGATTCATAATAAAACAGGGATACATCTTTTAATGTTGGATTACAAAAGTCCAATAGGAACTCAAACAAGCTGGCAGTACAATGCCTAGCTCAGTAGTTTAAAGGTGTTAAAATCTCATAAATCGATCATAAGAAACTGATGGAACTCCAAAAGGGGCGAGACCGATGCGTCAATAGGCTTTTTGTAAGATCTTTTAACTTTCGTTAGGTATATCTTGCATATGTTTTTGTTTCACAACAGACCACACCTTCCCTGAAAAACAGTGTAAAAAATAACACCAACGACCGACACATGGTCTAGATAGCCTGACTTGGTAAAGGCACACAATGGGTGGGATAAAATCAATTTCGCGTATGCTATTTTCATATTCAACAACTGTTTGATTCACCATCGGGTAGTCACTTCTTATGTTAAAGAGTTACGTATCTTCTAATCTTGTAGATAACATCAGCATGAAACTATATCTATTGCTTTTGACTCTATTGGTGGCTGCACTCTGCCTTATTAGTCCAGGTAAGCAATCAACACGTTTTGAAGATTAAAGTTTAATGATAATAAGATCCATTGGAAAGTCAATTAGACTTCTTATATTCATTCTTTGTTAATTTTTGTTTCATTGCCATTTTGCTTAGATTCATTGATACCTATTCTTACATCGGACTCGGACTTCTTTTAAAATGAGTTTTACTGTGCGTATTGCTGTGTGTTTGTTTATTCTACATTACACTAGTAACCACAATTTAGATTGATCGGCCAAATAGGTATTAATCCTCTTTAAAAGATTACTGAAATATTGAATAAGATAAACAAAAATTAAAAACGGTTTTCTATCTTATTCAATCTATTTTAAACTATTTCAATACCAGTCAAATAGATTCCTTGCGGTCATTCAAGTTATTTTAAGATAAGGTTAACCTCCGTCAAACTAATAAGCCACGCCCCGTTAAACTAATTCAAACTGATGTTAATTCCTTTTAAACATTAGAGTGTTCGCCTCTTTGTAAGGTAATTCACTCAAGCACAAAAGCAACCCTGATTGATATATCTATCGTCTGTCCATTCCAAACGTTTTCGATTTTCTTTAGATAATATACCTCCAACAAATATTCACAATTAAAATGAATTAATGATAAATACATATCAGTAAATCAGAGACATATATACATGTGTATATATGTCTAAGTAAATTAAGTAAATTATAGTTGTTGATGCAAGACTTCTAAATGTTGCAAAAAGAAAATTTTGTTGAATAGAATTTAAATGTTTAAACAAGGATTTGTATAGTCTTACTATACAAATGCTTGATTTAAATGATATAATTCAAATTTGTCCACATGCAGTATAAGTAAATAAAGTAACTTAATTAAGTAAATGATTATTTTCAGTATTTTCAAAACGGGTCCGTTTTCCTCTTTGTACGTGTCAGCTTAATGTTTAACCTTTCATTTCGGTCGAACCATCAACCAAACTAACGTAACTTATGAATCAAAAGTTAGACTAATTTGTAATTATTTCGAATGAATATCTAAACAGTAAAGCCAAATTATATCGTTTTAATTAATTCATTCAAACTGAACAATCGACCAAAAAGTTAATCAATGTAATTGGTGTTGATGTCAATGTGGTTCTGCACAAAGTATGGCTTTCCGTGACCTAGAACAAGAAATATGTATGATTACATCGATATGTGGAGTATAGGTCAATGAGACAACAGCCAAACTAAAAATTTATCAAAACACAATTCAAAGGTGCTTATGCTATATGTTATGCTATAAATCGTCTGAAGAAAATGTTTTTCGCAATGGAAGAGAAGATACCACAGGGACAATCAAATTCGAAGAAAACAGACACACCTTGCCTAAGAGAAAAACGACGAAAAAACATCAGGCAACATAATACCAAACATTATTCGGAAAATTGAATAACATGAAAATTATTTAACTCATGTGCTCCGGAAGGTTAACCAGTTCTTGCTCTTCTAAGGGTACCTGGTAAGTACACATTTGGTGGTAGATCGTGTTCGGTGAAGTCACAGTCGAGGAACAGAGGATGAACTTTAGCAATAACAAGTTGAACATATCACTAGAATATAAACAAACTCATGATGGCGTTTGTAAAATTTTCAAAGGAATGACTGTAATCTTGCCATAGGAACCATGTTTACATATTTTTTCCTTGTAAGAGAGAGAGGGAACATATTATGTATTCAATTACATCAAAAGAGGAGGTATTTGGCCTATAAAATTGAAGTATAACAAAATCATTTGATTTTGTAGTGAATATAATTAACAAGTACGTGCAAAGGTTAAACTGTAAGATCATTAAAAAGTTACGAATATTCTCGAATAATTCCGACTTTTCTACAAAAATGACAAAATTTTCATACCTTCAAACGTATTTGTTATGGAGAAGTATTGAGCACATGCAAGAACCATAATACATTTTCAGACATGAAATGTGTTGTACATCTTGACAAACATTGTGACACATTAATTGGTTGGTTCTTGTAAGTGCTCTAAACTGTCCGGAATTTATTTGTTTTCTCTCAGGAAAACGCATTACACAACGTATGCTAAATAAGGCCTTGGTCCTCTGTTAAGTATTTAAAATTAATTAGAGATACTAACCTTGCATCTCCTAAAATTTGTTTTTATTTTACGATTGTAAGATAATAAATAAAATTTCTTTTTCTTCAATAATCAGCTTTTTTTACGTTTTTATGTTGAATATAGGCTTCATCTTTTTGTATTTAAGTAAGATTATTTATTGAACAAAAGTGAATTGCAATTTTAATTCTTGTATTTTGATATTTAGGATCAGGGCAAAACTATTTCATTGAACCAAAAGCAGTTTAACAAAACTGTGCACACCTAATGAATGTTGAACTGCAATATTTTCTTATTTAAAAAAACTTAACATTACACTTTGAACTCTAGACAACGATGCACCTCTAACATTTTCTAAATCATCTGTTGTCATCGCCCCGAACAAATATTTCATTTTTTGGATTTAGAAAAGGATTCGAATCCCATTTGGGTTGTTGGTTGCAATTGATAAACGTTTGTAGAAATTTCCAACAAAATAACTCTACTTCACAATTGTTAAAACCAGACGTGACCCCAGTTTTGTGCCAATCAGACAAATCGGTTAACAAATCTATAATCCAAAAGAATGCTAAATCATTATATTGCAGAAATATTATCGTTTGTCTTGTTGCTTACTATACGTATGAATTAAGTACATGTAATTGAGTTGACTTAAATGGCCTGACGTCCGACCCTTATATCAATACATATCGATATCATGTGATGATGTTTGATATATATATCATGTGATGATGTATGATATCAATATCATGTGATGATGTACAATCTTGTACTTTCTGGTAAATATACAGATTATTTAAGTCAACTTATTAAATCAACCATTTTCTACATAAGGAAATGCCTGTACCAAGTCAGGTATATGACCGTTAATTTCCATTCGTTTTATGTGTTTGAGCGTTTTATTTTGCCATTTGATAAAGGACTTTCCGTTTTGAATTTTCCATGGAGTTCGGTATTTTGCTATTTTACGTTATTCTACCAAAGGTTTTACAATATTTCGGTTTGCCAAGCTCATTGAGTATATTCATTCACCATATTTGCATACTTACATAAAATTATACATTTTGATAAAAGAAATTACCAAACGATAAAAATAAAACATTCAAATTTCTCTTTTGATTGTTTGTAAATGGTCTTTCGTCCACATAAGAACATAACAATACCTATACATTTTATAAGTATTATAATATTTGATATATGATTGCAGTATAAATCTAATGGTCACGTCATTGAGAATAAAACGTCAAATTGACGTGAATGATTTTAAATAATGCTTATACTTGCAATATTCAAATATTGAAATAACATCAACGGCACCAACAGACGTCTTTAGTTATACTCGTCTACGAAATGTAAGGTAGTTGAAGAAGAACCAAGGGCAATAACATGTGCATAATTATATTTAAAAGAAACGGTTGAAATAATATTTATGAATATTTATGAAAAACGAAACAAAGAGGTTCGAATGCCATGTAGTTTCGTATTAGTGGAAAGTTCTTGATTGACCGTGCAGTATAGTGATAAGATAACATAATGAATATTCAACATTTTTATTACAGTTCTTCAGAATAAGGTGATTGTTTCAAGTTATGGTAAAATAAAAGAAATCAATCTGCACACTGGACTACTATCACATCTTTTGACTAATCTACAAAGTGATATTCATTCTCTGGATTATGATTATAAAATAGATATATGTATTTCCAAAGATATGATAAAAACGACATATCAAGGTATTTCAAACTACTTTGAAATATTTTTAATTATGTTTTAAATGATATATCAAGGTAAATATCTCTAATTATGCGGCTTAATTATTTCCTATTTCCCCGTTTTATTATTTTTATTCTAAATTCACTCATAATAGCAACAAATGTCTAACGTGAAATAATCTACCTCCTCTTAAAATGAAAGCATATAGATACATACAAAACTAATTATTCACTATATTGATACTATATCTATATAAGACATTTATTTAAAAAAATGACAAACATATATTTTAGTATTATAAACCTAATAAAGAAACATTAAAACATATGCGTATTAAGCTTGAAGGCGAAAATAATGTAGGTGATTTTGGGATGTGTTCAGTAATTATAACATTACAGACGCGACAAGCAACAGTTTTTCGGCATAAAAAACACGGTTTTACGTTTTAAGTTGAAATTAAATTCCTGACATTTTCAAAACTTCCTTTCGGTATCTTACACATGTTACAATGCAGATAAACCCAGTTTATTGTCAGGTTAAAATGCTTTACGTAATTTTTTTTTATGTACTTGGCATTAGATAGGATTTCGATTCTGATGATATATAATGTTCATACTCTTTCTCTCCGTTGTAGCTTTAAGTAACACTTTTATTTTTACACTTAACCGGCTTCTATGAAAGCCATACTATCTTATGACTTTTTATTGAAACATAAGTTGCAAACATGCAGAGTACATAAGGAAGGAGGTTGAAGTTTGAAAAAAAAAATCAATTCAAGGCATAACATCAAATGTCCGAGTACAGAACATGTATACCAAAACACAGTTCATTTTGTTTTATATACTTGTGACTTATTTATAAAATACCTGTCCTAAATTCTCAGTTGATAAATTAACAAAATATTTAAAAACTAAGGTTCCAAATTCCTCAGGCAAAGTTGACCTGAGGAGCATTTGTTTATTATTTTTATGTCCCTTTTAATCATAAAGCTTCTCAAGTATTCAACTATTTAAAATCCTTTGCTCTCAACATTTTGAGTTTGAGCGATCCTGATTAAGGTAAATCCAGAAAAACTTTACATACGCGTCAACAGTTATTACTGTTACAACAGTTACTACTCTTGTTTTTGAATATTTGCCAGATTTTCGGAATCCTCTGGTTTTATCCATGTATTGCCAATAAAAATTTTGCCCACTAACCTTTACTTTTCCTTTCACAATTTTATTTCATATAGTTTAAAAAGCCATTTTTGAAAATCTTATAAAATCCTTGTTATTATTCATAATTTTTGAAAGAAAAAAGGTGCCAATGTTAAATGTACGAAAAGTCTAGAGAAAATATTTTCCCCGCCAAATTTTCAATTATTTATATCTCGAAAACAAGGACATGGACCTATAATTTTTTTCTGCTTTTCAAGTTTCGTTATTCAAATACTATCAATTTATAACAGTCTTTTTAAAAGCTTGTTATTTTGAAACAGAGGAGCGAACATCCTTAATTGTAATACGCAAATAATACTCGAAATGCTTATGATCGATATTTTCCTACTTTTATTTTATTTTAAGATTTCGTTATCCATCAAAGCAAACGTATACCTTTGAAACTGTGACTGTGGCAGATAAACCATTCGGTATGGCTTTAGATCCATTATACAGCCATGTTTATTGGACAGAATTTAGCACTCGCAGGCTTTATAGATGTAATTTAGATGGATCAAACAAATTATTAATACTACAGGATGCTGATTCACTCTTTGCTCTTAAATTAGATTTTACAAATAGGTTTGTACATATTTAATATCTAAAAGAAACTAAAAAGAAAGTCGGCCACACTAAACTGCATGCATGAATTAAGTTTGGTAGATGATAGCTGTTACATGATAAGTCAGGGCGTTTATATCTTGTTATTTTACAAAAGATTGCGTGTAAACTAGATTACACACGAATTATGAGGAACACAGCAATTAAATAATGAAATTTAACCTATACATGAACAATATATTATGATAGAGAGGAAGTATCACAAAGTAAAATTATATGAGAGTTTTCAAGTCTTTTATTTAAAATGCAGATGGCTGTATTACAGTACATTCTTGCCTACCAAACTACGACGGTCGAGATTAAATGGTAATGGAATACACACATTGGTACAGGGTATTGTAGGCAGAGTAGTTGGTTTGAGTATAGGTATTTCATCCTAAATATTATAATATGAAAGTAAATAAAGTATTCATAATTTACCAAAAAATAAAAATTACGTGCACTTTGATGCAAAAAACCAAAAAAGAGACCGTTGACACCAAAGGAACAATCAAAACTCACAATTCGAAGAGAAAACAACAATACCATGGCGAAAAAAAAACGGGACCACTACGCAAACACAAACAACGATTCAAAAAACACTACACAGAAAAACACAAAACTCACAACAAACCGCTGGTTATCTCAGGTGCTAAAGAAGAGTAAGAAGATCCTGCTCCACAAGTGTAGTGTTGCTCATGGGTAGTGAAAACAAATTTGTTAATAAGTCCCCTTCGAAGATGTCACAATAAAAAAAAAAAAAAAAAAAAAAAAAAAAAAAAGTACGGGATTGCGGCTTTGACAAGAGGAACATATCAATATCTGACCTTTGACACGTATACTTCACAATGGTCAACCTCCTCATAATGTCGTCGGTTAAACTCTCAGAGAGATGACGTTAACTTTACCAACCTTGAAATTGTTTATATATTCAAGACGCCAATGTAGCGGTCATAGTCGTATTTCCTCCAGGCCTTGCGGTCATAAAACTTTCGAGCACGATTTTCGTACTTAGACACTCAGAAATCAACCAATCAAAATCATGGATTTGGTGTTTCGAGCACAAATTTTGTACTCGAGTACTGAGTAAAGTTTTATGACCGAGAGCCCAGATGTATTCAACCATTTGCGTTATATGCATTTGCATTCAAGTTCTTCAAAAGTGATCCTATTTTTATCTTATCATTTATTTTGAATGTAATGTGTCCGAACTATTTCAAACTTTTTTCATTCCCAAATCAAAAGATGAATAAACACATAACTAAATAATACAATTGTTAATAATATGATAAAATCAGAACATTGATAGTAATAATAATAATAATAATAGTAATATTTATAATAGAAATAATGAGGTTATTGATAATAAAAATAATAATAATAATTAAAATAATAATAATATCGATATTAATAATAATTAAAACCAATTGTTTAGAGAACAATTGAAGGTCTTGCAACCCAAATTTTATTCACTTTGGATCAGCAAATTAGGATGAAAAATAGTATGTCTGGTGTTCGAGATAGCATATCTCACAATTATTCTCAAACTAAAAGGTTTATGATTTTTTTTTGAATAAAGGAGATAATAACCCACTTCAGTTTCATTCAAAGTCACCTATGGTGTCATGAAAAAAGCTTTCTTTATGCTGATTCCAAAAATATATGGTTTCTATATATTTTTTCCTGAAACTAAGGAGATACATTGCTCTTTACAGTTAACAAATTGTCACTTCCGGTTTCATATGATACCTTATTTCACACTGATTTCGAAAATATAAAGTTCGAAGTACTTTTACATGAAATTAGTGAAACAATGGCTACTTCCGGTTTTAAAAAGCAACTTCCGGTGACTTTTTTCAAGGTCATATGTCTGCAACCTTATGCAAAAGACTCTATGACTTTTTCATGTACCAATATGAAGTAATAGCAAAGGTCAAAATCTAGAGCACCAAATAAACCTTTGACCTTTGAGAGGGGAAAAAACTCCTATTAAATTTCAACGTACTCTTTCAACCAAAATTAATGTGCAACTTACAATTTAGTAATAATATTTGGTCAATATCTTATACAGTTTTCTGTGCAAAGACCTTTATATTTGTTCTAATTATTTCTGTTCTCTTCCGCCAAATATTTTCTTCCGCTGTTTTTGTTTTGTTTTGCAAGATGTCGCCTTGACTTTTTCAAATAAAATATCGAACAGTTAATACGCTTTTGAAATTGACACTGCCTAATCACTTTTTTTTTAAAAGAGTTATCTCCCCAAATATAATTTGTTCTTGTGAGCACTGCCAATTCGCAACCGTAACAGATACCGACAGAATTAATTTCCAAAATTGCTGGTCACATCCTCAGGATGTCGAGAATAATTATGATCGAAGCAATGCGATGACTCTATATGAGAGTTATTTCCCTTGATGTATTTGACAAAGGTGAAAAGTAATTGTAATACATAAATTATTGAAAGAGACATAGAATGTTTTGATTTGATGTTTCTGGTTCACTTGACCGAGTTCAAAGGTCAGATTCATGTTCTTATT
>JAASAO010000454.1:0-38632 GCA_017311375.1 Mytilus coruscus
TGACAAATATGTTTTAAATTATCCCCGTACTTCATTTAGATTAGTTCGAGCGACTCAAAAGTATGAAATCTGCAAATTCACAAAAGAATCAGGTAAGCATAATTACGTGTTTATGCCTTGTGTTTTGTTATGTCAGAATATTTTATAGAGAACGCTGCGGCTTTTTACAGTTAGTGTTCCTTAAATTAAATTCAAAGACATTTGCCTACCCACGTTAAGGGCGATTTGAATCAGATGTGGATACTTATCAATTCCAAACATCTTACAATATAAGTCTTAGTACAAAACAAATGGACTTCTTTACCTTTTACACTAGTATTCCTCATTTAAAACTTAAATGAAGATTGAAAGACTTAGTCAAACTTTGTTTCATAAAAAAGGAATTGGCAGCTATTCTGATTCAAGTCAAGCAAAAGATACTCCAAACCCAATATCATAAAGATGCTTGACCTTATTTTGTAACGTCTGGACGACATGTTTTCAACAGACAGTCTATATTCCTATGGGAAGCAACGTTGCTCCTATTCTGTTCTTTCATTCAGTTCTTTATTTATATAACGATTACCTTACCCAGGAGTTAATCAGGAAGAATGAAATGAAACTAGCATTACCCTCTAATTTCATGTTTCGCTGTTAAGTAGAAATAACGGTTTTAAATTTAATACGTCCGAAGCGCGTTTTAGGATATACAATGTATATTTGTTCTGGGCCATATTAATGATTGGTTAAGGAATATCAAGAATTATCTGTTTTAAAATTTTAAAGGGTTTAACGCATACAGTAAACTTTTCCATTGTTTTACTTTTGACTGCGTTAAATAAAATTCAAGTAATAGAAGTCCCCGGGATATTGAAATGTCTTCCATAAAAACTTTGGTGCACTGCAAATATACAGATGTCGCCATCATGTCTCAGCCAAAAATAATAAACTCACTGTTTTATCTTGCTTTAATTCGCAGGTGTTACATCTTTAGCACTTATGATTATAATTGGTGATGCAATACACAACGTAACCGATGGTCTTGCTTTAGGAGCAGCTTTTTCCAGTAGTATAGAGAGGAATATCACTTACCATCGCAATATTTTGTCATGAGTTGCCACAAGAGTTAGGTAAGAAATTATTGTAATCCTGGTTTCTTAAAATGTTTATGCTATTAAAATGCCTGTTTATAGGAACAGTATCCTTTAAAAATATATCTATTTCTTCATTGCGAAAAACATGAAAGCTGTATTAGTATATCTGTGGTATGACTTAGTTGTGACAAGAAGAGCACTTGCACCTTTAAAACAACCTTACATTAATTAAAATAGGTAAATTAGAAATATGTTCGAACTTTTCATACACATTTGGGAATCAAGGGATTTAAAATTGGCGATTCTCATGTACAAGATACTTCAGAAGAACAACTATAATCTCCATCCTGACCAAAACGACAAAGATATTAAACACTGATAAATGAAAAGACCTGATATTAAGTTGTCGAGTGTTTTGTTTCATTATAAAAAGATAATTCATAGAATTTTTTAACATAACAGTAAGAAGATGTGTTATTATTGCCAATGAGACAACTCTCCACCAGAAACCAAATGACAGAAGTTAACAACTAGAAGTCACCGTACGGCCTTCAACAATGAACAAAACCTATACCTCATAGTCCGTACATAGAATCTTTTAACGTGACCATTCAACTGGTCATATAATTCGGAGTTTTGGGGGGTTTTGTTAAATAAATTTTTTGAAGAAAAACACTTTAAGTCATAGCCAGAAATTAGTAGTACTTTTGCTAATTAATATTCATAATATGTAAATGAGAATTGTACCACGTGATAATAGTTTGAACTGGACTGGCTTGATATCATTAAAATCTTTAAAACACGGATATTATAAGTTACCCGTCACAGAGTCCTTGTTTATAATAACTCAGATATTTCCGTAAAGTTGTCAGGCGGTTAAAATCAAAACAATGAACGCGAATTTAGTGAATTTTTCGTGTTTTCGTGAGTTTATTCTTCTTGAAATAGAGGCATTTTAACTTTACGTGGGAACCTAAAGTTCAGCGACTACACATAAAAGGTTTGGACTTGCTTATTCTCTGGACATTTAAGTTTCAAAATTCATCCCGGCAACCTGTTTTTGTTATGACCTTGTTAGCCAATTTTCAACACGCAGTTTGCAAATTTGACGTTTCAGCCATTTTAGCCTGTAATTTATACTGCAATGTTAAAAGCCTCTCGCTTCGATTTTTAAAATAGCTCAGGAACCTTTATTTTTGCAACGACAGTCGTTATGTTTCGTTTAAATGGTGTATATTGTTGTGTATATTTATTTTCTGTCCCGGCAACCTGTCTATCACTTAAATTAAAGTTAAAACAGACATTTTTTCAAAATTCCCTATCATTTCAATATAATTTCCGTGACCCGTATTCGATTTCTTTAGTATAATATTCAAATAAGCAAAGTGGCGTTGATTTCTGGATATGTTTATTTCAAGCTGCCGACATTTATTTATGAAGGACTTGTACTATTTCTTTGAAGGTGATTTTGCTATATTGCTGAACAGTGGAATGTCATTTTGGAAGGCAATATTGGCGAATTTGTTTGCGTCACTGTCAGCCTTTATTGGGTTTTTTGTCGGTGTACAAGTAGCGACAGATGAAACTGCCGTTAAGTGGATTTTTGCCTTTACAGCTGGGAACTTTTTATATATATCTCTAGTTGACATGGTAAGAAATATAAAACTAACTTAAAGGGAACTTTAACGGGAAAAGGGGTTGAAGACTTAAAGGTTAATGATATGAGGTACTTGTACTCGTTCGTTCAACAATCATGACAAAGAAACATCTTGAGTTAACATTTGTTAATGACTTTAACATTTTATTTATCTTTACACCACTCTTATCATACGAAAATGAGCTTTATCTTTACACCACTCTTATCACACAAAATGACTTTTGAATCTCCTATCAAACTGAATCAAACTGTCATTTGTTTTCATGCTCTATTGGTTGTTACATTGTATTTGATTCGACGATTCAAATTTTGGAAAAAAAATACAACATCTTCGGAGATAATAAATACTTTAGCTTTAATTTTAAGTACCTGTATCTCACTTCAATACTTGACGACCTCAAAGTAGTCAGTCAACTTGAATATCTTTATCAGCCTGACAGAAAAGACGTCAATTCAACAGTAATTGACGTCGGATCATCGATTAAGATGATATTAGTTATGTTTTCTCTGGTCTATGAACTTTGTCAATTTCGAAATATTTGTTTTTCAATGCTCTGCAACTTCGTACTTTATTTAGCCTTTTAACCTTTTTTGATCTGATGAGTCTTTTTTAGACGAAATGTGCGTCTGGTGTACAAAATTATAATCCTGGTATGTTTTATGAGGTTTTTTTTATATACTGTATTTGAACTGACTGTATATGATCGAGGTATATTAAAAAACGGCAACCAAACATTACAATCGAATGAATAAATGAACATTCAACCTTCAGCGACAGGGAAGTAATCAAAGTCGTACTTTAACCTCTACATCTCTCCAAATATAAAACTTAAACAATGGGAAAGCTTGTGTCAAAATACCAATTACGTAAATCATACGTACAGGAAAATGGGAAACTTTCAGTTTCTCAAGGGTCTGTTGTCCTCAGTTCCATTAGGAATCTAGTTTGTTCTGCTTGAAACAATTTGTTGGATTATTTTGTTGATAAGTAAAACAGTTTGAGATCCAACAGTACACAAATAATTGTTTGGTAAATTTTAATCTTATTGAGAGCGAAAGAAGAAGTGAAATTCATTCTCAATTTGTCCTACTGTATTCAGTAAACACTACCAACCTTTTTTCATCAAATATTTATTCCAAACTGGATGAGAAAAATAAAGAATCAACTGTGTTTTGATGTTCTATCTTTATTGCATTGTATGCCGGTTATGCTTTATGCAAAGTATCAATTCAACCTCTTTAAGGATACAGGGGAAATCATTGGTAACATACATTGATTGAACAAAGATAGCTCATAAACAAACATGCATTTTTTTTTTTTGTAAATAGCAATAGACAAATATTATAAAAAGATTTGAAGCTTAAAATCTAAAGAGAGCTAAAGGAATTGGAAAGATGCAATCCTCAAAATTATCTGTACCTATACTATTACTATTTCGATATATTTTCTCGGTTTTGTCGTAGTAAAGGAATTTTTGTAAATCAAATTTTTTTCACACTTTTTCACCCTTTATAAAATAATTGTGGTATTTACTAGTCAAGAACAAGAAATAGCAAATCTCTAAATTCTTAACAGAACAACTTAATTTATCGCATTATTTGGTTTCTTCTATGTTTATCTATTTACTCGTAAACAAACAATATTTTGATGATCATCAACTGTTTGTCTTTTCATTTAGGAAACATATCTTATTCAATTTGTGTTTCAGTTACCAGAGCTAGTCAGGCATGGATGTGGAAGTGTGAAGACAGTTTGCTATCACAACATTGGAATGATATTTGGCGCATTTATTCTTGTTGTTATAGCAGTTTTTGAAGAGCATATAGATGTTCATTAATATTGAGATAATGATTTAAACTGGTACATTCGCATAAACTATCTTATCTTAAAACTCTACAGTTCAATGTCCTAGCAACTTTTCAATGCATTTGGATTTGTTATAAATATTATTCTTTAATGTTACTTGTCCTCTTTATCATCGTTCGTAAACTACATTTATTCGTGTCTGTCCCCTTGAAATTCGTCTCCTCTAAATCATCGGAAACACAACAACTTGTCAGTCTTTTAGGATTGACAAAAATACAAACTTCAGTGTACACAACAAGTGTTTCTTAAATAACTTCATCAGGTACGCTTGAAACTGAAAATTATGATCCTATAGAGTTAACTTCCTTTATGTGATTGAGAACCAAAGATTTATAATGAACTAATTGCGTATTAATAAAACATTAACGATAAGATGTAATAAAGAGTTGACAAATTGATGTTAGAACCCCAAAAAAAACACAAATAAGACGTAGGTATGGACCTCAGTTTTATATGAAGTCATTTAATGTTGGGATACTAGTTAATTTTAGTTGTGTTTTCTAGGAAATCATTTTAAGTCTAAAAAAACAAATGTATGAAAATGATGTCGTATTTTGTTTTCATATTCATTCCAGTTTTTGTATAGATATTTAAAATTGCTGAACTGATTTTGTAATGAAAGCATTGTAATTTGTCCAATGAAACATGTTTTGTTATTACTGACGTTTCATTTATTATCATTATTTAAATGTGTTGACACATAAAATACTGACTGAAAATGTCTCATTTCATATCGAGTTATAAAATGGGTTTTTAGTCAGATAAAAGAATAATTTCAAGAAATCCGCTAAAAAATTTTTAAAAAAAACCAATTGTTAACTAGATATATAGGAGATGTTTGAATATTGTTTTGCTGGATTATATTTGTAAATATTATTCATGAGCTTACAAACAGATTATACAACCTGTCTGATTGAAAGTGTTTTCTCCGTATGTATATGTTACAGGTGTCAAATGTTTGCGGTTGTTTGTTCTCTGTCTCTGGTAACGTCCAACCATCTGCTACTGTCTGTCTTCATTTTTACAATAAATTTGTTTACATACAAGTCGATTTGTTATCCGTTTGTTTTGATACAACATACATATATTAAAGGTGAATCATAAAGCAATCAAACAGTATGCATCATCCAACTATATATACTAACATACAATGTACGTTAACGTTAAACCAAAGATCTTAGTAAAGAGAGACAGAATATATTCAAACTTATAAATCAAAGACCAACTGATAAACGCCTTGGCAAAAAACAACAGACAACAAAACACAACAGAGAAAACCGACAAAAGAGCAACACAAACCCTAAAAAAAACGCGGGTGATCTCGGGGGAGGGGAGGGGGTAAGCAGATCTTGTTCCACGTTTGGAACCCGTTGTGTTGCTCATGTTAGTACAAATTGGAACATATCCATCGTCATCTGTGTAAAGTCAGCAAAGATGAACAGATATTCGAAAACGGCCAGTTAACCCGTGATGCCGTCAGTAAATTCATACTGAAATGACTGTAAAACAATTCGAAGTTTGATAGGTATAAAACTTAATTTAATCCACCACTATCATTCGAAATTGTCTTTCCGAGTGGAGATATGAATTCTTTTTGGGAATTATTCAGATGACGATCTTTCTTTTTTAAGTCAAAAATATCAAAAAACATGTAATGACCTGCTTAAAACAAATAAGGAATATGTTGGAAACTTTTCATGTCCACGAATTCTGCTTTCCAATAGTGAATTTTCCTCCTATTACGCAACATTCCAACACGCTTGCATTGGAGTATATATCTTCCAGTTCATACACTACCAAGAATTTACCCACGTTTTTTTGGTACATTTCTACCCTCGTACATATCAGTAATGTTCGGCAAGACTGAAAACTTGTAATGTTATACTTTCTATTAATTCAGTACTGTTTATTATTATACAAAACGGTACAATTACTAATTCTATAAATTCAGTACTGATTTTTCAGTACTGATTTTGTCAGTATTGTTTCAGTACTGATTTCGTCAGTACTGTTTCAGTACTGATTTCGTCAGTACTGTTTCAGTACTGATTTTGTCAGTAATGTTTCAGCACTTATTTTGTACTGTAAGTGTACCGATTTTATTAGTACTATTATTGTACTGATTTTTTCATTCACTGTTTTAGTAAATACTTACTTTTATCCATATCAAAAATAGTTGTTTCTTTAGGTATAGTTGTAGCCGTCGATTTGGTGTGGTTAATCTTTTTAATTTGAATGCATATTGTTTCAAACAAAATTTGGGAACTGAAAACTTATAAACTAGGTAAGTAATTAGTATGGTACATATTGTGACATGTTGATGACTCTTTTTTATTTTTTTTTATATTTTGTATCTTGTGTAGACATCTCTGATTCAGTGTTGGCCTCTATCATTAGAGAAATTTTGACACATGTGCATATGAGTACAACTGGTATCCAAATATAGGTTTGATAATTCTGTGACAATATTATTATTATCCTTGTTTAGCTGGTTACATATTAAAACTTATCGTTTTCTCTTCGACTATATCACCCTGCTGAGCAGAATTTTTAGCGACTTGAAAATGACTAAGGAAAAGTATCAAGCTTACTTTCGTCTATCGAAAACTATTGAAGTGAAGGAAAACAACAGAAATGAAGCAAGATAAGCAGTTTATCGGATTTTCTCAAGGGAATTGTTTACCCTTTAGGAGCACATGAATTCACTCCCGGTTTTAGTGGAGTGCGTGTTTTTATGTATTTTTAAACTATTGTTGTAAGTGCTCTTTAGTTTTGTGATTCTTTGTTTACTTCTTGATTTTGATTGTGGCTGTCTTTCTGTGTATAAAAAAAGAAAACGCACTCTACATCAGAGAGATTCACACTGTGGCTCGAGGCTGATATTTTACAATATCAATGTGTATAATAGCGCACAATTTATACATATATCAAACAAGATTAGAATCTTCAATGCTGTTCATTTTTTGGTATTTTGCTATTGCTTAAAACATGTTGTAATTAATGCAGTCATATGATACTATGTTAGCCAATGCATTATAATTAACACAAAACAATGTCTCATTTACTTTTTTAATTATAACTGGAATTTCTTTTATTCATCATAACCATTGTTTTAATATAATAATCTTTAATGTCATATAAACAAATGAAGTTTGTGACAAAATCTCAATCATTTTCATGCCCTTAATTATTTTATGACCCTTTTAGGTTCATAAATAAAACAATCAAAGAAACACTTAATTTTGCTTGTATCATGTTTTATTGCTCTCCCTTTGCCATCTTTTCTTTGGAATGCTTCGTAGAATGTCAGTTTCCTGGCTCTTTTCCTCAATTCAGTCCCGCATATGTTGTGTCTTGATATACATGTAGAGTGGTAATTCCAGAGGACACTTTAGATCTAATATGAGCTCATTATAAGCATCAATCTTTTATGTTTTGGTACTTGTACGAAACTCAGGATTAAATGGTTCATGATTAAATGTTGTTATTTTCTGATGAGTGCCATATTAATACATCCTTCTGTATATAGGTCTTTAATTTTCACATCGAACGTTCCCATTTCAGCTCCTGTCTCCTATGCTGTTAATCATTCTGAGGAAAGAAAATGAAATGACTTTATGAAGGCTACTATCAACTTTCTTATGTTTTCTTATTTCTGTGTTATGTAAAAAGAAAAAGAATGCACAACTATGAAAGGGAATGGTCATCAAAATGTACTTATTACTTTATATACTACCAGACGTCCAGTAATGGACTTCTGATACTACATGTATATATATAATCAATTAAAGTTGAAATTTATTCCTAAATAAAAAAAAAAGGAAAATAGGATAATTTAATTCATCATCCCCAAAGTATTGGTGTTTGCCAGTGGCAAGTATTTCATACACGTGTAGCTTTAACCATCAGTCTATTTATGTGCTCTTTATGATAAGGTTCGTGAAACAACAACAAAATGACATTTAAATATACTCATTACTTTATACAAAAGTACATTAATGTTTAATAGATTGAAGTGGAAATTAAATTTAATTGATAATTGAAAGTACATATGTAGCACTCAGAAACGTGTCCGATTCCCCCAAACGTGTCCATGTGACGTTAATGATCTGATAAACATGTCAAGTTGCAAGCGCGCCAAAATGCGTTTTGTTTATGAACGTCCAATTGTGTCTTTTTAAAGCACAGAAACCCACTTCTGCGGGAAGCCGGTCGTGCAATACCCTCATAGTCATACATTTTGTAAAAAGACATTTAGGCATCACCGATAATATTAGAACAATAGAATTCACTTAATGTCAAACGATGATTTAAACTTTACAAAACTTATTTCATGCAATGTTTATGTTTTTTTCTAAATACGCATGACATATTTGCCACTGGACATTAAGCAATCAACAGTGAATAGTTAATTATGTGTTGCAAATTTAGCCTGCAATTTTGCTTATTATGATTAACCGATGTTGAACAAACTAATGCTTATTAATGAACACTTTTAACAGCGAAGCACCGGGAAAAAATTACAATATAAAATGTATTAGTTTTCTTAATTGTGAAGTACCTCCTTCTGAACTTTAAAACAATAATAATTATATTGATAAAAAAAATCATAAAACCGCTTCAAATAAAAATAACTTTTATTGTGCAATTATTTTTTAACCAGGTGTCTATGTCTGCAAGCAGAAGTCATTATGCACTGTGTAGCATATCTTGGACATTTGTATATACGGATTACTACACCTTTCCTCCAGATTTCTTTTGGTAGCTGCTTCGACTTTTTTATAATCCAACCGAACAATACGGGTTCTATCGTATCCCACACCATTAATATTGAATTGCCGTAATTTTTTTTACTTCACAGACTATTATTGGTGGTATGAGTTTTGAAATATTCTGGCGTTTTTAACTGGACACATTCTAAAATTATCGGACACGTTTGGGGATGTGAAAAAAGAAACCATGATTGCTTGTAAATGAAAAAGGCACTGTCTACGGTTACATTGAAATGAACAATAATAAAAAGTTATTGTCCTAAGTCAGGAATCTGATGTTCAGTAGTCGTCGTTTTTGATGTGGTTCATGAGTGTTTCTCATTTTTACCGTTGGTTTTCCGTTTGAATGGTTTTACACTAGTCATTTTGGGGCCCTTTATAGCTTGCCGTTCGGTTTGAGCCAAGGCTTGGTGTTGAAGACCGTTCTTTGACCTATAATGGTTTACTTTACAAATTGCGACTTAGATGGACTGGAGACTTTCTCATTGGCACTTATACCACATCTTCTTATATCAAATTGCAGAGTTTAATAAAGTCTGCAAAACTGACGTGCACATTGCTGCATCACTCGTTTGTGATGGCTGCCTAGAGTGGTTTCACCAAAAATGCATCGGACTGAAACAACATACTGGATGTGTGGAAACTGTCAATTAAATTAAAATTAAAAAAATGTATACAATATTGTAACATTCAAATAAAAGTTTTCAGCCTACATTGGAGTGCATTAACGTAACAATAACACAATGTAACCGTAAACATAAATATCATTGTTACATTCGTAATTAATCATGCAGTTCCTTACCCAACCCTGCATTCCGGCAATTAGTCTTAGCTTCAATGTAACAATAACTTTTTATGACTGTTACATTTCAATGTAATCGTAGCCAGTACCAAAACAAAATGTGAAATTAAAATATGTCATAGACATCCATCTTTACAATATAAAATAGGAAGACTGTGGGATGATTTTTACCACAATGAGCAAACCCATATATCGCATAGCCCAGATCGCATAGTAAGCTAAAAAAAAACCGAAGTAACAAAAATGTTCTTCTAAAAACATTTCAAACGAGAACACTAATAAAAAAAATATTAAAAAAAAAACAAATATTATATACAGCAACAAACAGCAACCACCTAATTACACACAGCAGTCAATGTGGCGGGATGAAATAAGTTTGTTGGCACCTGGGACAATGATGGACTAATATCAAAATGTTTCCAAAATAAATGAAGCATCGGTAAAAAGATAAACAGCTGCGCCATGAGCGCATGATACGACAACACATTTTCAAACAATAAAGTTTAATTTCTTCTCAATGCCATATTAGAAATTTATGAAAATCAAAAGGAGCTTAAATCAATAGATATAAACAATTCACCAAAGTTTCATGAGAATTGCTGAAAGCATTTTGAGTTATTGTCCGAAAACTGGAAAATCCCCTTTTAATGAATAAAACCCCATAACTCGAAAATTTAAAATCTAAAATTTATGAAATTCTAAAGGAGCTTAAATCAATAGATATAAACAGTTCACCAAAGTTTCATGAGAACTGCTGAAAGCATTTATGAGTTATTGTCCGAAAACTGGAAATCCCCTTTTTATGAATAAAACCCTGTAACTCGGAAGCGTAAAATCTAAAATTTATAAAAATCGAAAGGGAGCTCATGTCAATAGATATAAACAATTCACCAAAATGTCTTGCAAGTTGGTGAAAGCATTCTTGAGTTATTGTCTGAAAACCGGAAAATCCCACTTTTTTTAATGAATAAAACCCCATAACTCGGAAACGTAAAATCTAAAATTAAAATAAAAAAACGAAATGGAGCTCACGTGAATAGATATAAACAATTCACCAAAGTTTTATGTAAATTGGTTAAAGCGTTTTTGAGTTAATGTCCGACATGTTGACGACGGACGGACGGACAGACGGACAACGGTATACCATAGTACGTCCCGTAAACGGGCGTATAAAAACCGGTCAAAATAGGAACAAGTGGGATCGGGGTAGAAGAGAAAGAAGTGGGAAGTGGGAGAAAATACTGTGTGACAAAACACAGGATTTGAGGAAATGGGCATGTGTCGGTCGGATCCAGCCATTTTTAAAAGGGGGTTCCAAATCTGGAGATAGGGTTTCCAAATATATTTCCCTTTTCAAATGCGTTAATCGTCAAAAAAGGGGGGTTCCAACCCTCGGACCCCTCCCCCTGGATCCGCCGATGGGTGTACCCCACCCCCTTTTCCCAATCATATGTTCAGAAATATTCAGGTTGATCATTCTCAAGTATCAAGTATTGATACTATTTCATAACGTTTGGTCAAGTAGTAATAATATGAATATTCAAAACAACCCAAGATTTAGAGTCTCCATTTATATTTGACCAATGCCAATGGCAATAATTTTGACATTTACAGAAAGTTCTGTAACCAGGGGCGGATCCAGCCATTTTTTAAAAGAGGGATCCCAACACTGGATAAAGGGGGTGGGTGGGTGTCCAACTAAATGTCCCCATTCAAATGCATTGAACGTCCAAAAAAAGGGGGGTTCCAACCCCCGGACCCCCCTGGGTCCGCCACTGTGTAACGCGTATTCTCCTACTTAAGCTAACGTTATATGTTTTAAATTAACCATGCGACAATTTTCTCAGTTTTAAAATATTCAATTACCATACCTTTTGTCCAGAAGAAGTTTGAAATGTTGAACTGTTGAAATGTCAGTGCGAGTGCAAAAATAACGTTTGTAAACAATGAATGACGTCATGTCTTAAATCCAATCACATAAACGTTTTACAATAGGCAATTATATGTTCCACATTGACGCGCTTTTGTGATTACGATAATAACATCAACGGCAAGATTTTGAGACAACAGCAGAGAAAATATTGTTCTACCAGCCACTTGCAGAAAGTCTTAAAGTTACAGAAACAGAGGATTTCCACGACAAGTCCGAGATGGAGGGTCCTTTTCGAATCATCTACGGATTGCTATTGTTCATGTATGTTTTACAAATGTCTTCTTTCATCATTTTATTTTGTGAACATCCTGATCATATATTTTGTCTTCTATTTTGAAAAAAAACTAGGCCTATTTCAATGCACTTTTTAAGTGCTAAATCAATAATTAGTTTTTGAACACAAATACACATTCATGTAATTATTAAGAAAATACATTCAATAAAAACGATTAAAATGCAAGTCGAATAGAGATTGCTTAAAAGTTCAAAGGATAATATACTTTTATCTCTCCATTAACATGGAATATTTGTATTAACTTTTACAGGCCCCCTGGCCCTTCGGGCTTCATCACAAAAAGAATATTAACAATGTCAATGAATGATTTTTTCCTCAGTGTCATCTGGATGTTATAACGGTATAGCACATACAATATACAATAACCTTACCTTTTTGATTCTGTAAACGTCAGACGTTTTACTAAAAGCAGTCAAATTCACAACTGTATTCACCAAAATTGCTTTTTCAAACAAACAATAAATGTGTGTACATTTGGTTCACATGCATGTTGACATTTACGTGTAAGACAAAAAAATTACTATGTCAAAAAATGTCTTTCCTTTGGAATTTATTTCAAACGGGGTTCCATAAGGGGAACATTAGAATATTAGATATATATATATATATATATATATATATATATATATATATATATATATATATAGTTTATCAGAATGAAGATGTGGTATTATTGCCAATGAGACAACTCTCCACAAGAGACCAAATGACACAGAAATTAACAACTATAGGTCACCGTATGGCCTTCAACAATGAGCAAAGCCCATACCGCATAGTCAGCTATAAAAGGCCCCGAAATGACAAATGTAAAACAATTCAAACGAGAAAACTAACGGCCTAATATATGTACAAAAAATGAACGAAACATAAATATGTAACACACCAACAAACGACAACCACTTAATTACAGGCTCCGGACTTGGGACAGGCACATATATACAGAATGTGGCGGGGTTAAACATGTTAGTGGGATCCCAACCCTTCCCCTAACCTGGGACAGTGGTGTAACAGTACAACATAACAACGAACTATAAAATTCAGTTCAAAAAGGCTTAACTATTCAGATGAATACAAATAGAAATACATCTAACAAAAACACAGAGTGGACGTGGCCGGGTACTTGTATATCCCAACAACAAAAAGTCACTAAGTGCAGATCTGAGAGTACTTGCAGTTACTGACAGCTAGTTCAAAGCCACTAACAACTAATAAAAAACATCATGCATCTAAGACTAAGTTCATTATTTTCTATACTTCTGTAGATTATATTTAATCTTAGTTTTTTCCTTCTGTTTAAGAGATAAAATAACAGACATAATGTTCAACATATTTGTTTTAAGACGGCTAATTTGTGTTATATTTTTGCTTTTTTCACGGAATTAATGCAACTTCAGAATGGCAGGCTTTCATATCAGAGTCATTGTTGTCTTTATAAAGTAGAAAGTAGCAATGAAGAATAGAGAATAAAGTGGTGCTTAAATATAAAGAAAAGAGAATAACAGGCAAAATTTATAATAAATAGTGAAAAATGGTATAGAATATTAAAGAATACAGAAATGAAGAAACCCCATCCAGACCCTTTTATAAGGTGCACAGTTTTTTTTTTTTTTTGCTTTTTAAATCTTTCTGTTTGAACCGGTCCTGTTCTGGTTTTCTTATACTACAAGGGAAACTGCATGTGAAATTTATATGAAGAGATCATGTACATACACTTTGTAGATATATAATTATATTTATTTTATTAGTCAATGATTGAATTTATGTCGGTTCAAAGCTCCATAGAGCTATGTGGGGCAGCACCGTTATTCCGACGCCCATTTAGTCCGACACCACATTGGTCTGACACTCTAATAGCCCGACGCCCTATTAGTCCGACAACCCAAAATTACGACGACCCAATGGGCCGACACCCTAATAATCCGACACATAATTATTGAACAATATTTTGTATAAATAATCTTTATTTCAAGAGGATAATACCATTAGTTAAAAATAATCCTACTGAGAGTCCTCAAAATAATAACATATTCATAAAGTACATGTATTAAAAATGTGCTTAATGTCCAGTGGCAAATATTACATGCATGTTCAGAACAATTTAACAATAAACACAATAGGTAGGTCATGTAATAGATGCCATCTGGGATGAAAGAAGGTCAATGAAACTTGGACTGCCACTGGACAATGAAAGCATATTGAATAGGGACAGGAATTTGCCCTGCTGCAGGCTCAGACAAAAGGCCACCGACGGCCCCTCAAAGAGTTAATTTAATGGTTCTTCACCTGCAGAGATCATGGCACTCTCTTTCTATACGAGGCATTGGATCAAACGTGACCAATCTCACATTTGTTGAAAATTATACATCCCGCACAATTTTACTATCGATGTTATAAACTTAAACTCCCAATTTTCGAGTGTATTATCAACATTATCATTTCAATAGCTCTCAGCGGTTTTTTTTAAGTTTTCGATCAGTATAGATGAATGGAAATGATAATGTTTGGAAAATAGTCCGTCTTTATGGTAAAATTACAGTTTTACTGTATCCGAGACCTAATCACATGAACATTATTCTTTATGATGAGAGACTGCACTGCTGCTGACATTTCCTTAGTAGAATGTGTTCACATATGGAACAAATCTTGTCCTTATGTCCCACGTACGTGTCATCAATTGCTCATGAAACCACTTGACAGAATTTTGTAGCACTTCGATACAATCTTTCTCTCATGATGTACTTTACAAAGGACAATTTATAAAGTGTTAGGTCCATAAATAATACCATAAAAAGCATGTTGGGAAAAACAACTTTTTACAAATTCATGCAAAATATTTGATGCAGTATCTATTGTTATAGGTATCTAAAAATGGATCCCACCAGAACACAAAGAATAAGTCTATGAGGAAAATAAAGTCTAAGATCAACAACTAAAAACTGTAATGAACAGATAATATATGAGATCGAGATAGAACTGGTATGAAAGGTGACAGTAGAACATTTTGGAAATAGTTCGAAAGGTAGGTATAGCTTACACTCAATTAGGATTTGTTTAGGTAAGTATTTTCAGTTTGTCCGTATTATTTTATTTCAATAACATGAAATGTTGTAGTGCGTTCATGAGACAACAAACCAACAACGGTCATATTCAAAGGAATAGAGAGCAGCATACAATTCTTCAACAATTGAAAGATGTCAGTAATGTTAACAAAGAAGTCTATGGAATTACATATCCGTACACACAACTTCTCAGTTCAGTGGCGGATCCAGGGGTCCGGGGTTGGAACCCCTTTTTCTTGACGATCAATGCATTTGAATGGGGACATATAGTTGGAACCCCCTTTTAAAATGGCTGGATCCGCCCCTGCAGTTAACTGTTTTACAGATTGCATTGATATTGTGCTCGAATAATCAGGGTACCGTTTCACAAAGCCTTCGTAAGTCTACGTGTCATCGTACGTTCATCGTAAATAAATCGTAGGTTTTACAGCCGTTTCACAAAGCCGTCGTAAGTTAAGATGAGCGTAAATAATACGTAAATCCTAGCGTAACTTACTACAGCTATACCCAATCGTATCTCGATCGTAGTTATTCCGCGAATATGATTTAAACCATATCTAAGATGGCTTTATTCTCGATCAAGATGCCGCAAATGTTAGAAGACGAAGAAGAATCTTCAATATTAGAACCACACTTTCTTCATTTGATCATTTTGAAAATGAAATGGATATTATATCCAGATACAGACTGGATAGACACAGTATCAATGAAATAACATTGGCAATTGAACCAGATATAAAACATGATACAAATAGGTCCCATGCACTTACTCCTGAAACGCAGGTTTTGTTAGCTTTGCGCTACTCACTGGTTCTCCGGTAAAGCGCCCATTTTATGACACTGATTTGTCCCACCGTAACAAAGCAAAACTAACGACTTCGAGTTATGTATACCCGTAGCTTGTTATACTTATATCTGAGATTTTTATATTTCTTTATTATCTATATTTTTAATTTTTATAAAGTTTAGTACATATTGCACAACGATAGTGATCGTACCAGCCGTCATAATGTTTTCTTCGTAAACATGTAATTCCCGTTAACGGATAGAAGACCAAGCAGGACTAAATATTTAACACAACATAGAGTGTGATATGAGTTAAATTTGATTATAAGGTTACCATAAATAATTTTGTTTATAAGGTTACCATAAATAATTTTGTTAAATGGTCATCTATTCCAAATCATATCCAGTTTTGAAAACTAAACAAAGTTGAAAACTGCAGAGATTTGTTAAGCATGTAATCTCCGTGGAATGGTATATTCTAAACAAACACCTATTTTGAAAATAAATTCTACATCCAACAGATCGATATCGGTGTCAACATTCAATTTTAATACAACTTCTATCTTCAGATTTTACGTATTATGTTTTATAAATGACGAAATCAAATCGTCGAAATGTAATCTCCGTGGAATGCCGTTCACGTTTTTGTGAAGAGTGCTTTCTTTCACGTCCGCACTTTTATAGTATGGCATGCCAAATAAACATTTTAGATAATAATTACGGATGGTGAATATATAAATTACAGATCAATAACTTACATTGTAATTCAGACGACATAAGAAGACACCATGTGACAATTTTAATTAGTCAATTGTTTTAGTGTTACAGAGTGGTTTTTTTCTAAGATCTACAAAAAAAAAAACCACAAAAAAACGAACTGGATGTTTTTATATCAATATTAATGCAAGTAAATAATTTTAACCCGTTTTCAATATTAAAGATCTGAAACTTTTATTATTAATATAAATTTGATACAGAATTTAATACGATTAAACAATTATGCAAGTAGTTATAAAATTGCTCTGCCTAATGAGTTTAATAAATCAAATTGCACAGGAGAGAAGCTTTTAAATACTTTTCATTAAAATGAAATTACGACGTCGGCTGAGTGGACATGGTATATATTGTCCGTTACATTTATTAACAACACCTTGCACAAATATTCTTTTCGAAAATAAAAACAGTTAAATAGAACAAACAAAACTATCCGTCACAATGGTATACGAGGGTCTGGATTAGGGGGGAAAAGGGGGGGGGGTGGGGGATTTACATTTCTGTATTCTGTAATTCTTTTGGCCATTTTTCTCTATTCAGTAAGAAATATGCTTATTCTGTAAATTCTTGTGTTCAGATCGTGCATATGAAAATTTCCTGTTGTATCATGATTTTGACATGATAGATCTTTTTGTCTGTATCAACGACATATGTATGACGACACTACCCCGTGACCCCTCACCCCTGAATCTGTCACTGTACTGCATAAACGATACCATTTATCAATTTTGATTAATATCTGATTAAAACAAAACACGGGGAAAAACTATTTTAATTTCTTTGTAATAATTTGGATATCTGGGATAATAAGCAGCAGATAAGATGACATTAGGTATATTTGATCATACATGTATTTGGTTTGTAATATGAGGGTACTGCAATCTAGTAAATCGTAAAAGTAGATTAAGAGAAATCTGAAATCTGATAGAATAAAATTCGATCACCTGAACTAGATATTATCCTAAATAGCCCAACTGTCCAACAAAATATAAAAATATTGCCTATCAATCAATTGTTTTGGAGTTTATTAAAATATATTTAACATTTATTGGTAGTGAAAAAAAATGTACCCCAAAAATAATCAAAGACAATGTTATCCGTCCTCGAGTATCAGTCTTCCAGCCCTTACCAATAAATTGTTGTTTTAAATTGTAATGGATTATGGATCTTACAAATATGAAACTGAAGACGACATAAGAAGACACCAGACAATTTTAATTAGTCAATTGTTTTAGTGTAACAGAATGCTTTGCAAGTAGATCATAAAAACACTTTGCCGAATGGATGTTTTATATCAATCATAATGCACAAGAGAGAATAATTTTAACCCGTTTTCAATCATTAAAGATCTGAAACTTTTATTACGATATAAATTTGATAGGGAATTTAATACGATTAAATCCGTATGCAAGTAGTCATAACAATTGCTTTGCCTAATGAAATATTCTTTTAAATACTTTCTTTCATTTCTGAGAGGGAAAATTGTCCGTTACATTTATTAACAAACCTTGTACAAATAACAGTTAAATAGAACAAACAAAACTATCCGTCACAATGATATATGAGGGTCTGGATTAGAGGAAAAGAAGGTTTGGGCTGGTTTGTTTACATTTCTGTATTCTGTAATTCTTTTGGCCATGGTTTTCTACTTTTACATGCTCTATTCAGTAATGGTTTATTTTTATAAAAATAGGCTTATTCTGTAAATTCTTGTGTTCAGACCGTGCATATGAAAATTTCCTGTTGTATCATGATTTTGACATGATAGATCTTTTGTCTGTATCAACGACATATAAATATTTGAATCTACATTTTAAATTGATACAAAAATCAAAATTCTCTGCTCTATAGATTTTCATAAATGGAGTCTTGAATATATCCATAATAAATGCACCGTATCAAATGCATATATGAGAACAACTACTAATAAACTGCTACGTGTCGCATACTATGTATACAGACATGCATCATTAATCTAAGTTAAAAGACAAATTGAAAAAAAGGAATTCTAAAAGCTTTCTTTGACAAATTTTATACTAACTTCATTTTAACAAGTTTAAATTACATTTTCTAAAATAGAGCTAAGAACTGCATGAACTGTTTGTAATGTTGTAAATTTAATTCGTTTGAAATTTTTATTCAAATACGCTGTTGAAGATTACTAAGCCAATAAAATACAATAATTTTGTATTTTACAAAATAAGTGTCTTCGATAATGAAAATTCGTCATCGAACAGTCTCATTATCATGTCGGTATTCGAAATGACTTGTTTCATTGTTATTACAAAAAAAAGGTCATAATAACATGACAGAGTTTTTTTTTGCTTCAGAATGTTCTAAATAAATATACAAAAAGCAAATTTTAGACAATGTACCCTTTAAGCCTGGAAGTGGCTAGTCACATATAGTTGCTATGAAGCCTGGACTAGTCACATATAGTTAACGGCTATGTACCCTTATAAGCCTGGAAGTGGCTAGTCACATATAGTTAATTCAATATCAACAAGCTAATTAACAAAACCTGTTTTAAGTTATACAACATTAATAATTATGTTAAAAGGTACATTTTTCTGCAAATGAAACTTAACTGCTGCTTTTAAATATCTTGCACACTCTGTTCGTGAACTATTCTTAATATTTAACTATTTGTGTATCAATTTTACACCTGGATGGCTGTAGGCGCGATGAAAACCCGTCCGCATCTCATACCTATATCATGAATTTATAAACACAGTACACATTATATCTTATTTCTTATTCTATTTAAAAATCATGAATTTGTCGTCTGTTTATTTATCATTCTACATTAGAAATTCATAACGGATACAGTGAAAATGGTATTTCAGGATTCGCACATTATAAACACTGGTTTTGTTTATTCTTATTGGACTTTTTTTAATTCTTTTTCAACGACAACGCATGCAACTTCTTATTTCTTGTTTGAAATTTCTTCTCTTGGTCATAAATCTGCATGAAATATTTGCCACTGTACGTTCAGAAAACAGCAATCAATCAATCATATCTCCTCTAAAATTGCAGTACTATAATAACTTTAGACATTATCAAATAATTGTTAAAAAATTCGTTTAATCCTTTGATCAGATATAAACACGTCTCGTCACTCTCCTATTATTTCAAATTTCCGATACAAAGAAAAAAAGTATTATTGAATATCAAAGGAAGTAACCCATCAAAGATACAAGGCTTGTGTTTCGTCTACAAATGAAAAACATACGAACACACCCACTCGTGTCAAATACCAATTACGTAAATCATACGTACAGGAAAATGGGAAACTTTCAGTTTCTCAAGGGTCTGTTGTCCTCAGTTCCATTAGGAATCTAGTTTGTTCTGCTTGAAACAATTTGTTGGATTATTTTGTTGATAAGTAAAACAGTTTGAGATCCAACAGTACACAAATAATTGTTTGGTAAATTTTAATCTTATTGAGAGCGAAGAAGAAGTAAGAAATTCATTCTCAATTTTCATCATCAAACTATGATAAAGAATCAACTGTGTTTTGATGTTCTATCTTTATTGCATTGTATGCCGGTTATGCTTTATGCAAAGTATCAATTCAACCTCTTTAAGGATACAGGAAATCATTGGTAACATACATTGATTGAACAAAGATAGCTCAAACAAACATGCATTTTTTTTTTGTAAATAGCAATAGACAAATATTATAAAAGATTTGAAGCTTAAAATCTAAAGAGAGCTAAAGGAATTGGAAGATGCAATCCTCAAAATTATCTGTACCTATACTATTACTATTTCGATATATTTTCTCGGTTTTGTCGTAGTAAAGGAATTTTGTAAATCAAATTTTTTCACACTTTTCACCCTTTATAAAATAATTGTGGTATTTACTAGTCAAGAACAAGAAATAGCAAATCTCTAAATTCTTAACAGAACAACTTAATTTATCGCATTATTTGGTTTCTTCTATGTTTATCTATTTACTCGTAAACAAACAATATTTTGATGATCATCAACTGTTTGTCTTTTCATTTAGGAAACATATCTTATTCAATTTGTGTTTCAGTTACCAGAGCTAGTCAGGCATGGATGTGGAAGTGTGAAGACAGTTTGCTATCACAACATTGGAATGATATTTGGCGCATTTATTCTTGTTGTTATAGCAGTTTTGAAGAGCATATAGATGTTCAATATTGAGATAATGATTTAAACTGGTACATTCATAAACTATCTTATCTTAAAACTCTACAGTTCAATGTCCTAGCAACTTTTCAATGCATTTGGATTTGTTATAAATATTATTCTTTAATGTTACTTGTCCTCTTTATCATCGTTCGTAAACTACATTTATTCGTGTCTGTCCCTTGAAATTCGTCTCCTCTAAATCATCGGAAACACAACAACTTGTCAGTCTTTTAGGATTGACAAAATACAAACTTCAGTGTACACAACAAGTGTTTCTTAAATAACTTCATCAGGTACGCTTGAAACTGAAAATTATGATCCTATAGAGTTAACTTCCTTTATGTGATTGAGAACCAAAGATTTATAATGAACTAATTGCGTATTAATAAAACATTAACGATAAGATGTAATAAAGAGTTGACAAATTGATGTTAGAACCCCCAAAAAAAACACAAATAAGACGTAGGTATGGACCTCAGTTTTATAAAGTCATTTAATGTTGGGATACTAGTTAATTTTAGTTGTGTTTTCTAGGAAATCATTTTAGTCTAAAAAACAAATGTATGAAAATGATGTCGTATTTTGTTTTCATATTCATTCCAGTTTTTGTATAGATATTTAAAATTGCTGAACTGATTTTGTAATGAAAGCATTGTAATTTGTCCAATGAAACATGTTTTGTTATTACTGACGTTTCATTTATTATCATTATTTAAATGTGTTGACACATAAAATACTGACTGAAAATGTCTCATTTCATATCGAGTTATAAAATGGGTTTTAGTCAGATAAAGAATAATTTCAAGAATCCGCTAAAAATTTAAAAAAACCAATTGTTAACTAGATATATAGGAGATGTTTGAATATTGTTTTGCTGGATTATATTTGTAAATATTATTCATGAGCTTACAAACAGATTATACAACCTGTCTGATTGAAAGTGTTTTCTCCGTATGTATATGTTACAGGTGTCAAATGTTTGCGGTTGTTTGTTCTCTGTGGTAACGTCCAACCATCTGCTACTGTCTGTCTTCATTTTACAATAAATTTGTTTACATACAAGTCGATTTGTTATCCGTTTGTTTTGATACAACATACATATATTAAAGGTGAATCATAAAGCAATCAAACAGTATGCATCATCCAACTATATATACTAACATACAATGTACGTTAACGTTAAACCAAAGATCTTAGTAAAAGAGAATATATTCAAACTTATAAATCAAAGACCAACTGATAAACGCCTTGGCAAAAAACAGACAACAAAACACAACAGAGAAACCGACAAAACAACACAAATCCTAAAAAAACGCGGGTGATCTCGGGGAGGGAGGGTAAGCAGATCTTGTTCCACGTTTGGAACCCGTTGTGTTGCTCATGTTAGTACAAATTGGAACATATCCATCGTCATCTGTGTAAAGTCAGCAAAGATGAACAGATATTCGAAAACGGCCAGTTAACCGTGATGCCGTCAGTAAATTCATACTGAAATGACTGTTAAACAATTCGAAGTTTGATAGGTATAAAACTTAATTTAATCCACCACTATCATTCGAAATTGTCTTTTCCGAGTGGAGATATGAATTCTTTTTGGGAATTATTCAGATGGCGATCTTTCTTTTTTAAGTCAAAAATATCAAAAACATGTAATGACCTGCTTAAAACAAATAAGGAATATGTTGAAACTTTTCATGTCCACAATTCTGCTTTCCAATAGTGAATTTTCCTCCTATTACGCAACATTCCAACACGCTTGCATTGGGTATATATCTTCCAGTTCATACACTACCAAGAATTTACCCACGTTTTTTTGGTACATTTCTACCCTCGTACATATCAGTAATGTTCGGCAAGACTGAAAACTTGTAATGTTATACTTTCTATTAATTCAGTACTGTTTATTATTATACAAAAACGGTACAATTACTAATTCTATAAATTCAGTACTGATTTTTTCAGTACTGATTTTGTCAGTATTGTTTCAGTACTGATTTCGTCAGTACTGTTTCAGTACTGATTTCGTCAGTACTGTTTCAGTACTGATTTTGTCAGTAATGTTTCAGCACTTATTTTGTACTGTAAGTGTACCGATTTTATTAGTACTATTATTGTACTGATTTTTTCATTCACTGTTTTAGTAAATACTTACTTTTATCCATATCAAAATAGTTGTTTCTTTAGGTATAGTTGTAGCCGTCGATTTGGTGTGGTTAAACTTTTAATTTGAATGCATATTGTTTCAAACAAAATTTGGGAACTGAAAACTTATAAACTAGGTAAGTAATTAGTATGGTACATATTGTGACATGTTGATGACTCTTTTTATTTTTTTTATATTTTGTATCTTGTGTAGACATCTCTGATTCAGTGTTGGCCTCTATCATTAGAAATTTTGACACATGTGCATATGAGTACAACTGGTATCCAAATATAGGTTTGATAATTCTGTGACAATATTATTATTATCCTTGTTTAGCTGGTTACATATTAAAACTTATCGTTTTCTCTTCGACTATATCACCCTGCTGAGCAGAATTTTTAGCGACTTGAAAATGACTAAGGAAAAGTATCAAGCTTACTTTCGTCTATCGAAAACTATTGAAGTGAAGGAAAAACAACAGAAATGAAGCAAGATAAGCAGTTTATCGGATTTTCTCAAGGGATTGTTTACCCTTTAGGAGCACATGAATTCACTCCCGGTTTTAGTGGAGTGCGTGTTTTTATGTATTTTTAAACTATTGTTGTAAATGCCCTTTGGTTTTATGAGTCTTTGTTTACTCCTTGATTTTGATTGTGACTGTCTTTCTGTGTTTAAAAAAAATACGCACTCGACATCAGAGATTCACATTGTGGTTCGAGGCTGATATTTTACAATATCAATGTGTATAAAAGCGGACAATTTATACATATATCTAACAAGATTAGAATCTTCAATACTGTTCATTTTGGTATTTTGCTATTGCTTAAAACATGTTGCCATTAATCCTTTCATATGTTAATAAGTTAGGCAACGTATTATAATTAACACAAAACAATGTCTCATTTACTTTTTTAATTATAACTGGAATTTCTTTTATTCATCATAACCATTGTTTTAATATAATAATCTTTAATGTCATATAAACAAATGAAGTTTGTGACAAAATCTCAATCATTTTCATGCCTTAATTATTTTATGACCCTTTTAGGTTCATAAATAAAACAATCAAAGAAACACTTAATTTTGCTTGTATCATGTTTTATTGCTCTCCCCTTTGCCATCTTTTCTTTGGAATGCTTCGTAGAATGTCAGTTTCTGGCTCTTTTCCTCAATTCAGTCCCGCATATGTTGTGTCTTGATATACATGTAGAGTGGTAATTCCAGAGGACACTTTAGATCTAATATGAGCTCATTATAAGCATCAATCTTTTGTTTTGGTACTTGCGAAACTCAGGATTAAATGGTTCATGATTAAATGTTGTTATTTTCTGATGAGTGCCATATTAATACATCCTTCTGTATATAGGTCTTTAATTTTCATCGAACGTTCCCATTTCAGCTCCTGTCTCCTATGCTGTTAATCATTCTGAGGAAAGAAAATGAAATGACTTTATGAAGGCTACTATCAACTTTCTTATGTTTTCTTATTTCTGTGTTATGTAAAAGAAAAGAATGCACAACTATGAAAGGAATGGTCATCAAAATGTACTTACTTTATATACTACAAGACGTCCAGTAATGGACTTCTGATACTACATGTATATATATAATCAATTAAAGTTGAAATTTATTCCTAAATAAAAAAAAGGAAAATAGGATAATTTAATTCATCATCCCCAAAGTATTGGTGTTTACCAGTGGCAAGTATTTCATACACGTGTAGCTTTAACCATCAGTCTATTTATGTGCTCTTTATGATAAGGTTCGTGAAACAACAACAAAATGACATTTAAATATACTCATTACTTTATACAAAAGTACATTAATGTTTAATAGATTGAGTGGAAATTAAATTTAATTGATAATTGAAAGTACATATGTAGCACTCAGAAACGTGTCCGATTCCCCAAACGTGTCCATGTGACGTTAATGATCTGATAAACATGTCAAGTTGCAAGCGCGCCAAAATGCGTTTTGTTTATGAACGTCAATTGTGTCTTTTAAAGCACAGAAACCCACTTCTGCGGGAAGCCGGTCGTGCAATACCCTCATAGTCATACATTTTGTAAAAAGACATTTAGGCATCACCGATAATATTAGAACAATAGAATTCACTTAATGTCAAACGATGATTTAAACTTTACAAAACTTATTTCATGCAATGTTTATGTTTTCTAAATACGCATGACATATTTGCCACTGGACATTAAGCAATCAACAGTGAATAGTTAATTATGTGTTGCAAATTTAGCCTGCAATTTTGCTTATTATGATTAACCGATGTTGAACAAACTAATGCTTATTAATGAACACTTTTAACAGCGAAGCACCAGGAAAAAATTACAATATAAAATGTAGTTTTTTCTTAATTGTGAAGTACCTCCTTCTGAACTTTAAAACAATAATAATTATATTGATAAAAAAAATCATAAAACCGCTTCAAATAAAATAACTTTTATTGTGCAATTATTTTTTAACCAGGTGTCTATGTCTGCAAGCAGAAGTCATTATGCACTGTAGCATATCTTGGACATTTGTATATACGGATTACTACACCTTCCTCCAGATTTCTTTTGGTAGCTGCTTCGACTTTTTTTATAATCCAACCGAACAATACGGGTTCTATCGTATCCCACCATTAATATTGAATTGCCGTAATTTTTTTTTTACAGACTATTATTGGTGGTATGAGTTTTGAAATATTCTGGCGTTTTTAACTGGACACATTCTAAAATTATCGGACACGTTTGGGGATGTGAAAAAAAGAAACCATGATTGCTAAATGAAAAAGGCACTGTCTACGGTTACATTGAAATGAACAATAATAAAAAGTTATTGTCCTAAGTCAGAATCTGATGTTCAGTAGTTGTCGTTTTGATGTGGTTCATGAGTGTTTCTCATTTTTACCGTTGGTTTTCCCGTTTGAATGGTTTTACACTAGTCATTTTGGGGGCCCTTTATAGCTTGCCGTTCGGTTTGAGCCAAGGCTTGGTGTTGAAGACCGTTCTTTGACCTATAATGGTTTACTTTACAAATTGCGACTTAGATGGACTGGAGACTTTCTCATTGGCACTTATACCACATCTTCTTATATCAAATTGCAGAGTTTAATAAAGTCTGCAAAACTGACGTGCTGCATCACTCGTTTGTGATGGCTGCCTAGAGTGGTTTCACCAAAATGCATCGGACTGAAACAACATACTGGATGTGTGAAACTGTCAATTAAATTAAAATTAAAAAATGTATACAATATTGTAACATTCAAATAAAAGTTTTCAGCCTACATTGGAGTGCATTAACGTAACAATAACACAATGTAACCGTAAACATAAATATCATTGTTACATTCGTAATTAATCATGCAGTTCCTTACCCAACCCTGCATTCCGGCAATTAGTCTTAGCTTCAATGTAACAATAACTTTTTATGACTGTTACATTTCAATGTAATCGTAGCCAGTACCAAAACAAAATGTGAAATTAAAATATGTCATAGACATCCATCTTTACAATATAAAAATAGGAAGACTGTGGGGATTTTTACCACAATGAGCAAACCCATATATCGCATAGCCCAGATCGCATAGTAAGCTAAAAAAAACCGAAGTAACAAAATGTTCTTCTAAAACATTTCAAACGAGAACACTAATAAAAAATATTAAAAAACAAATATTATATACAGCAACAATCAGCAACCACCTAATTACACAGAGCAGTCAATGTGGCGGGATGAAATAAGTTTGTTGGCACCTGGGACAATGATGGACTAATATCAAAATGTTTCCAAAATAAATGAAGCATCGGTAAAAATAAACAGCTGCGCCATGAGCGCATGATACGACAACACATTTTCAAACAATAAAGTTTAATTTCTTCTCAATGCCATATCAGAAATTTATGAAAATCAAAGGAGCTTAAATCAATAGATATAAACAATTCACCAAAGTTTCATGAGAATTGCTGAAAGCATTTTGAGTTATTGTCCGAAAACTGGAAAATCCCCTTTTTAATGAATAAAACCCATAACTCGAAAATTTAAAATCTAAAATTTATGAAATTCTAAAGGAGCTTAAATCAATAGATATAAACAGTTCACCAAAGTTTCATGAGAACTGCTGAAAGCATTTATGAGTTATTGTCCGAAAACTGAAATCCCCTTTTTATGAATAAAACCCTGTAACTCGGAAGCGTAAAATCTAAAATTTATAAAAATCGAAAGGAGCTCATGTCAATAGATATAAACAATTCACCAAAATGTCTTGCAAGTTGGTGAAAGCATTCTTGAGTTATTGTCTGAAAACCGGAAAATCCCACTTTTTAATGAATAAAACCCCATAACTCGAAACGTAAAATCTAAAATTAAAATAAAAACGAAATGGAGCTCACGTGAATAGATATAAACAATTCACCAAAGTTTTATGTAAATTGGTTAAAGCGTTTTGAGTTAATGTCCGACATGTTGACGACGGACGGACGGACAGACGGACAACGGTATACCATAGTACGTCCGTAAACAGGCGTATAAAACCGGTCAAAATAGGAACAAGTGGGATCGGGGTAGAAGAGAAAGAAGTGGGAAGTGGGAGAAAATACTGTGTGACAAAACACAGGATTTGAGAAATGGACATGTGTCGGTCGGATCCAGCCATTTTAAAGGGGTTCCAAATCTGGAGATAGGGTTTCCAAATTTATTTTCCTTTTCAAATGCTTTAATCGCCAAAAAAGGGGATTCCAACCCTCGGACCCCTCCCACTGGATCAGCCGATGCCCACCCACCTTTTTCCAATCATATGTTCAGAAACATTCAGGTTGATCATTCTCAAATATCAAGTATTGATTGATATTTTAATTCATAACGTTTAGTCAAGTAGTAATAATATGAATATCTAAAACAACCCACGATTTAGCGTCTCCATTAATATTTTACCAATGCCATGGCAATAATTTTGGTATTTACAGAAAGTTCTGTAACCAGAGGCGGATCCAGCCATTTTTTAAAAGAGGATTCGCAACACTGGATAAAAGGTTAGGGGCGAGGGGTGGGGATGGGGTCCAACTATATGTCCCCATTCAAATTCATTGATCGTCCCAAAAAAAGGGGGGGTTCCAACCGCCGGACCCCCGTGGATCCGCCACTGTGTAACGCGTATTCTCCTACTTAAGCTAACGTTATATGTTTTAAATTAACCATGCGACAATTTTCTCAGTTTTAAAATATTCAATTACCATCCCTTTTGTCCAGAAGAAGTTTGAAATGTTGAACTGTTGAAATGTCAGTGCGAGTGCAAAAAAAAAACGTTTGTAAACAATGAATGACGTCATGTCTTAAATCCAATCACATAAACGTTTTACAATAGGCAATTATATGTTCCACATTGACGCACTTTTGTGATTACGATAATAACATCAACGGCAAGATTTTGAGACAGCAGAAAGTCTTAAAGTTACAGAAACAGACGATTGCCACGACAAGTCAGAGATGGAGGGTCATTTTCGAATCATCTACGGATTGTTATTGTTCATGTATGTTTAACAAATTTATGTTTTTTTTCATCATTTTATTTTGTGAACATTCTGTCAGTTCATATATTTTGTCTTCTATTTTGAAAAAACTATGCCTATTTCAATGCATTTTGTGAGTGCTAAATCAATAACTATTTTCGGAACACAAATACACACTTCATGTAATTATTAAGAAAATACATTCAATAAAAACGATTAAAATGCAAGTCGAATAGAGATTGCTTAAAAGTTCAAAGGATAATATACTTTTATCTCTCCATTAACATGGAATATTTGTATTAACTTTACAGGCCCCTGGCCCTTCGGGCTTCATCACAAAGAATATTAACAATGTCAATGAATGATTTTTCCTCAGTGTCATCTGGATGTTATAACGGTATAGCACACAATAATACAATAACCTTACCTTTTTGATTCTGTAAACGTCAGACGTTTTACTAAAAGCAGTCAAATTCACAACTGTATTCACCAAAATTGCTTTTTCAAACAAACAATAAATGTGTACATTTGGTTCACATGCATGTTGACATTTACGTGTAAGACAAAAATTACTATGTCAAAAATGTCTTTCCTTTGGAATTTATTTCAAACAGGGTTCCATAAGAAACAGAACATTAGATTATATATATATATATATATATATATATATATATATATATATATATATATATATATATATATATGTTTATCAGAAAGAAGAGTATTATTGCCAATAATGAACTCTCCACAAGAGACCAAATGACACAGAAATTAACAACTATAGGTCACCGTATGGCCTTCAACAATGAGCAAAGCCCATACCGCATAGTCAGCTATAAAAGGCCCCGAAATGACAAATGTAAAACAATTCAAACGAGAAAACTAACGGCCTAATATATGTACAAAAAATGAACGAAACATAAATATGTAACACACCAACAAACGACAACCACTTAATTACAGGCTCCGGACTTGGGACAGGCACATATATACAGAATGTGGCGGGGTTAAACATGTTAGTGGGATCCCAACCCTCCCCCTAACCTGGGACAGTGGTGTAACAGTACAACATAACAACGAACTATAAAATTCAGTTCAAAAGGCTTAACTATTCAGATGAATACAAATAGAAATACATCTAACAAAAACACAGAGTGGACGTGGCCGGGTACTTGTTCAACAACAAAAAAAGTCACTAAGTGCAGATCTGAGTACTTGCAGTTACTGACAGCTAGTTCAAAGCCACTAACAACTAATAAAAACATCATGCATCTAAGACTAAGTTCATTATTTTCTATACTTCTGTAGATTATATTTAATCTTAGTTTTTCCTTCTGTTTAAGAGATAAAATAACAGACATAATGTTCAACATATTTGTTTTAAGACGGGTAATTTGTGTTATATTTTGCTTTTTCACGGAATTAATGCAACTTCAGAATGGCAGGCTTTCATATCAGAGTCATTGTTGTCTTTATAAAGTAGAAAGTAGCAATGAAGAATAGAGAATAAAGTGGTGCTTAAATATAAAGAGAGAATAACAGGCAAAATTTATAATAAATAGTGAAAATGGTATAGAATATTAAAGAATACAGAAATGAAGAAACCCCATCCAGACCCTTTTATAAGGTGCACAGTTTTTTTTTTTTGCTTTTTAAATCTTTCTGTTTGAACCGGTCCTGTTCTGGTTTCTTATACTACAAGGAAACCATGTGAAATTTATATGAAGAGATCATGTACATACACTTTGTAGATATATAATTATATTTATTTTATTAGTCAATGATTGAATTTATGTCGGTTCAAAGCTCCATAGAGCTATGTGGGGCAGCACCGTTATTCCGACGCCCATTTAGTCCGACACCACATTGGTCTGACACTCTAATAGCCCGACGCCCTATTAGTCCGACAACCCAAAATTACGACGACCCAATGGGCCGACACCCTAATCCGACACATAATTATTGAACAATATTTTGTATAAATAATCTTTATTTCAAGAGGATAATACCATTAGTTAAAAATAATCCTACTGAGAGTCCTCAAAATAATAACATATTCATAAAGTACATGTATTAAAATGTGTAATGTCCAGTGGCAAATATTACATGCATGTTCAGAACAATTTAACAATAAACACAATAGGTAGGTCATGTAATAGATGCCATCTGGGATGAAAGAAGGTCAATGAAACTTGGACTGCCACTGGACAATGAAAGCATATTGAATAGGGACAGGAATTTGCTCTGCTGCAGGCTCAGACAAAAGGCCACCGACGGCCCCTCAAAGAGTTAATTTAATGGTTCTTCACCTGCAGAGATCATGGCACTCTCTTTCTATACGAGGCATTGGATCAAACGTGACCAATCTCACATTTGTTGAAAATTATACATCCCGCACAATTTTACTATCGATGTTATAAACTTAAACGCCCAATTTTCGAGTGTATTATCAACATTATCATTTCAATAGCTCTCAGCGGTTTTTTAAGTTTTCGATCAGTATAGATGAATGGAAATGATAATGTTTGGAAAATAGTCCGTCTTTATGGTAAAATTACAGTTTTTACTGTATCCGAGACCTAATCACATGAACATTATTCTTTATGATGAGAGACTGCACTGCTGCTGACATTTCCTTAGTAGAATGTGTTCACATATGGAACAAATCTTGTCCTTATGTCCCACGTACGTGTCATCAATTGCTCATGAAACCACTTGACAGAATTTTGTAGCACTTCGATACAATCTTTCTCTCATGATGTACTTTTACAAAGGACAATTTATAAAGTGTTAGGTCCATAAATAATACCATAAAAAGCATGTTGGGAAAAAACAACTTTTTACAAATTCATGCAAAATATTTGATGCAGTATCTATTGTTATAGGTATCTAAAATGGATCCCACCAGAACACAAAGAATAAGTCTATGAGGAAAATAAAGTCTAAGATCAACAACTAAAAACTGTAATGAACAGATAATATATGAGATCGAGATAGAACTGGTATGAAAGGTGACAGTAGAACATTTTGGAAATAGTTCGAAAGGTAGGTATAGCTTTACACTCAATTAGGATTTGTTTAGGTAAGTATTTTCAGTTTGTCCGTATTATTATTTCAATAACATGAAATGTTGTAGTGCGTTCATGAGACAACAAACCAACAACGGTCATATTCAAAGAATAGAGCAGCATACAATTCTTCAACAATTGAAAGATGTCAGTAATGTTAACAAAGAAGTCTATGGAATTACATATCCGTACACAACTTCTCAGTTCAGTGGCGGATCCAGGGGGTCCGGGGTTGGAACCCCTTTTCTTGACGATCAATGCATTTGAATGGGGACATATAGTTGGAACCCCCTTTTAAAAATGGCTGGATCCGCCCTGCAGTTAACTGTTTTACAGATTGCATTGATATTGTGCTCGAATAATCAGGGTACCGTTTCACAAAGCCTTCGTAAGTCTACGTGTCATCGTACGTTCATCGTAAATAAATCGTAGGTTTTACAGCCGTTTCACAAAGCCGTCGTAAGTTAAGATGAGCGTAAATAATACGTACATCCTGGTGTAACTTACTACAGCTATACCCAATCGTATCTCGATCGTAGTTATTCCGAGAATATGATTTAAACCATATCTAAGATGGCTTTATTCTCGATCAAGATGCCGCAAATGTTAGAAGACGAAGAATCTTCAATATTAGAACCACACTTTCTTCATTTGATCATTTTGAAAATGAAATGGATATCCAGATACAGACTGGATAGACACAGTATCAATGAAATAACATTGGCAATTGAACCAGATATAAAACATGATACAAATAGGTCCCATGCACTTACTCCTGAAACGCAGGTTTTGTTAGCTTTGCGCTACTCACTGGTTCTCCGGTAAAGCGCCCATTTTATGACACTGATTTGTCCACAACAAAGCAAAACTAACGACTTCGAGTTATGTATACCCGTATTATACTTATATCTGAGATTTTATATTTCTTTATTATCTATATTTTTAATTTTTATAAAGTTTAGTACATATTGCACAACGATAGTGATCGTACCAGCCGTCATAATGTTTTCTTCGTAAACATGTAATTCCGTTAACGGATAGAGACCAAGCAGGACTAAATATTTAACACAACATAGAGTGTGATATGAGTTAAATTTGATTATAAGGTTACCATAAATAATTTTGTTTATAAGGTTACCATAAATAATTTTGTTAAATGGTCATCTATTCCAAATCATATCCAGTTTTGAAAACTAAACAAAGTTGAAAACTGCAGAGATTTGTTAAGCATGTAATCTCCGTGGAATGGTATATTCTAAACAAACACCTATTTTGAAAATAAATTCTACATCCAACAGATCGATATCGGTGTCAACATTCAATTTTAATACAACTTCTATCTTCAGATTTTACGTATTATGTTTTATAAATGACGAAATCAAATCGTCGAAATGTAATCTCCGTGGAATGCCGTTCACGTTTTGTGAAGAGTGCTTTCTTTCACGTCCGCACTTTTATAGTATGGCATGCCAAATAAACATTTTAGATAATAATTACGGATGGTGAATATATAAATTACAGATCAATAACTTACATTGTAATTCAGACGACAAAGAAGACACGTGACAATTTTAATTAGTCAATTGTTTTAGTGTTACAGAGTGGTTTTCTAAGATCTACAAAAAAAAAAAACCACAAAAAACGAACTGGATGTTTTTATATCAATATTAATGCAAGTAAATAATTTTAACCCGTTTTCAATATTAAAGATCTGAAACTTTTATTATTAATATAAATTTGATACAGAATTTAATACGATTAAACAATTATGCAAGTAGTTATAAAATTGCTCTGCCTAATGAGTTTAATAAATCAAATTGCACAGGAGAGAAGCTTTTAAATACTTTTTTAAAAATGAAATTACGACGTCGGCCAGTGGACATGGTATATATTGTCCGTTACATTTATTAACAACACCTTGCACAAATATTCTTTTCGAAAATAAAAACAGTTAAATAGAACAAACAAAACTATCCGTCACAATGGTATACGAGGGTCTGGATTAGGGAAAAGGGGGTGGGGATTTACATTTCTATTCTGTAATTCTTTTGGCCATTTCTCTATTCAGTAAGAAATATGCTTATTCTGTAAATTCTTGTGTTCAGATCGTGCATATGAAAATTTCCTGTTGTATCATGATTTTGACATGATAGATCTTTTGTCTGTATCAACGACATATGTATGACGACACTACCCGTGACCCCTCACCCTGAATCTGTCACTGTACTGCATAAACGATACCATTTATCAATTTTGATTAATATCTGATTAAAACAAAACACGGGGAAAAACTATTTTAATTTCTTTGTAATAATTTGGATATCTGGGATAATAAGCAGCAGATAAGATGACATTAGGTATATTTGATCATACATGTATTTGGTTTGTAATATGAGGTACTAGTACTGCAATCTAATTAAAATGTCATACCCCAAAAATAATCAAAGACAATGTTATCTGTCCTCAGTATCAGTCTTCCAGCCCTTACCAATAAATTGTTGTTTTAAATTGTAATGGATTATGGATCTTACAAATATGAAACTGAAGACGACATAAGAAGACAGAATTTAATACGATTAAATAATTATGCAAGTAGTCATAAAATTGCTTTGCCTAATAAGTTTAATAAATCATATTGCAGGGAAAGCTTTTAAATACTTTCTGTCATTAAAACGAAATTACGACGTCGGCTGAGAGGGCATGGTATATATTGTCCGTTACATTTATTAACAATACCTTGTACAAATATTCTTTTCGAAAATAAAAACAGTTAAATAGAACAAACAAAACTATCCGTCACAATGATATATGAGGGTCTGGATTAGAGGAAAAGGGGTGGGGTTTGTATTCTGTAATTCTTTTGGCCATTTTCTCTACATGCTCTATTCAGTAAGAAATAGGCTTATTCTGTAAATTCTTGTGTTCAGACCGTGCATGAAAATTTCCTGTTGTATCATGATTTTGACATGATAGATCTTTTGTCTGTATCAACGACATATAAATATTTGAATCTACATTTTAAATTGATACAAAAATCAAAATTCTCTGCTCTATAGATTTTCATAAATGGAGTCTTGAATATATCCATAATAAATGCACCGTATCAAACGCATATATGAGAACAACTACTAATAAACTGCTACGTGTCGCATACTATGTATACAGACATGCATCATTAATCTAAGTTAAAAGACAAATTGAAAAAAAGGAATTCTAAAAGCTTTCTTTGACAAATTTTATACTAACTTCATTTAACAAGTTTAAATTACATTTTCTAAAATAGAGCTAAGAACTGCATGAACTGTTTGTAATGTTGTAAATTTAATTCGTTTGAAATTTTTATTCAAATACGCTGTTGAAGATTACTAAGCCAATAAAATACAATAATTTTGTATTTTACAAAATAAGTGTCTTCGATAATGAAAATTCGTCATCGAACAGTCTCATTATCATGTCGGTATTCGAAATGACTTGTTTCATTGTTATTACAAAAAGGTCATAATAACATGACAGAGTTTTTTTGCTTCAGAATGTTCTAAATAAATATACAAAAGCAAATTTTAGACAATGTACCCTTATAAGCCTGGAAGTGACTAGTCACATATAGTTAACGGCTATGTACCCTTATAAGCCTGGAAGTGGCTAGTCACATATAGTTAATTCAATATCAACAAGCCAATTAACAAAACCTGTTTTAAGTTATACAACATTAATAATTATGTTAAAGGTACATTTTCTGCAAATGAAACTTAACTGCGGCTTTTAAATATCTTGCACACTCTGTTCGTGAACTATTCTTAATATTTAACTATTTGTGTATCAATTTTACACCTGGATGGCTGTAGGCGCGATGAAAACCTCCGCATCTCATACCTATATCATGAATTTATAAACACAGTACACATTATATCTTATTTCTTATTCTATTTAAAATCATGAATTTGTCGTCTGTTTATTTATCATTCTACATTAGAAATTCATAACGGATACAGTGAAAATGGTATTTCAGGATTCGCACATTATAAACACTGGTTTTGTTTATTCTTATTGGACTTTTTAATTCTTTTCAACGACAACGCATGCAACTTCTTATTTCTTGTTTGAAATTTCTTCTCTTGGTCATAAATCTGCATGAAATATTTGCCACTGTACGTTCAGAAAACAGCAATCAATCAATCATATCTCCTCTAAAATTGCAGTACTATAATAACTTTAGACATTATCAAATAATTGTTAAAAATTCGTTTAATCCTTTGATCAGATATAAACACGTCTCGTCACTCTCCTATTATTTCAAATTTCCGATACAAAGAAAAAGTATTATTGAATATCAAAGGAAGTAACCCATCAAAGATACAAGGCTTGTGTTTCGTCTACAAATGAAAACATACGAACATTCTACTAGATTCGTGTTGATTGCAAGTCTTTTTCAGAATTGAATGCTTCTTTTGTGTTTTTATTGGGGTGTAAAGCGTTGACAGTTGTACAATATGCGCCTATTCAACGCGTTTGCAATCCTTTTAAATATCTAATTGTTATTATTGCATTTTATGTCACAGCCATGAAATTAAGATTGTATCATGTTTTGTTAGTTTTCAAATGCACTGTTGTGGTGTTGTCATTCTTATGGAGAAGGGTATAATTTTGGAACGTCTCGCGCTTGTTGTGTGTGTATCAAAGTTACTATTGTTGTGAAACATACGTGTAATGTCATTATATTTCAGTAATCATATAAAGGTGTTTGCACATCATATAAAGGTAAATGCACATCATATAATGAAAATGGGCACTACAAGACAGTTTTGGCGTTCCATATCAGTAAAAGAAGGAAATTATTCAAATGATGTAAATAGAGCAATACCAATAATGTACATCTTGTATTATAAACATAAATTAGATGTCCATACGTTGACGAGGCTTCACTTATACGTTCATTTTTAAAATTAGTTATTGTCTAATGATCTAGAGACTGTTTAAGATAAACAACTTTTCAATGACAAATATTTGATTAGTGTTTTAGCAGATTTTAATTGTGTTTGATCTACCACTGCAACCGGAAACATGTTTGACTTTAAAGACCGCTTAAAGAGTTGTTACAATATTATTTAACATGCAGAGGGTGTTGCTCTATCCATACATCAGCTTTGGGTGTTACGATTCCAATTAAGTCAGAGCGAAGCTGCATATTTGTATATCCCACACAGCCATATCAAAATGGACGCCTCTTTTTGGCCTGGTATTACTGTCGGATTGGAGAAGTCACAGGATGACTTTATTAATATCTATACCCCAGTCAACACTTTGGGGTTGCACGTAAATAAACTCCAGAACTGTTCTATTGTTAGGTTTAGTGGCAATTAACTGTCATTAGAAAAAGTCATAACATATAACTAGTCTCAACTGACATCTCAATATATATACTGGAGTGAAAAATCTTGGCTAACCATGCAATTTGATTGGTTACCTTGACAGGGTATATGAGCCTGTATATCATGTGAGCAAAACGAAGACCAGAATGGTAATTTTATGAAAGTCAGTGCACCCTGTATACATGTAAAATAGTTATTCGGTCCTCACAGAGGCTATGGGCTCATATTCCCTGTCAGTGCCCCATATTCGAAAACTTAAAATTTGCTGTAAATTTTTTAATTTGATAAGAATTTTTACCTTTCTTTCGAATTAATTAATTAATTAATACTAAGCGCTCCAATGAAGTGAAATGATGTAAGTTTAAAATTAGTCACAATCGTCTATTTTTGTAATTTATAATAAGTATATAATAAGTATACCTATATGTTGTAAAACAATTGGTTAATGTGGTACCAAACACCTTGACTAAAATTAATTTGGCTCGTTTAATTTTCATAAAATTTTGACCAAATAATTACTTTGACCCTTTGACGAAAATATGAACATTTCAAAAAACTTGAACCCCACACTTTATCGGAAAAAATTCATTGGATATATAGCAGTTTGACAAACACTTATTTTGATCATTGAGAAGCTTAATATTTCCTTAACAATAGAACGTGATTAAGAGTTATCTCCCTGTAGTGTTATGTACCACCTTAATAAAGAATTGAAATTGAAGTTCAATATGGAAATAGTTTATCCTCTTTGAAACTTATGGCATTGAAAGAAGTATAGGGACAATACCTACATTACAGTTAAGTAAGAAGTATTGTGTAAATACTTTATTTTTACCCAATAAGGGGTGTTCCTAAGATAGGAAGCTTATACAAAAGAAAGAAGAAGCAATGATTCTACCACAAACCTGTCTAAATATGAGAGTTACTGCAATTAGAATATTAAAAACTATATCAAAATATTTGAATAGAATAGAGAATTGAAACGGGGAAAGTGGAAAAGAAACAACAACCCGAACAAAGAGCAGAAAACAGCACAAGGCTACGAATGACCAAAGACTTGTCTTTTTTTCGCCAATGTTTTTGATATTAAATATTATTAATTTTGTTGCTGTTAACACTTTTAACCGAATGACGCAATTTAATAATTTTTTTCTTTGTTGAAATTTTCAATGAATACATCTATTTCGCTGTTATATTAACCTAGTACGTTTAGCAGTGTAAATTATTAAACGCAACTGATCTTAAACAATGTTCGTGGTACATTAAAATAAAGCTTAACAGAATGTCCTAAAGCCTAACTTAGCCCGATTTTGAGTATCAAATACGTCATCTTCTCAGTTTCTCATCCATCTCCTCGAACAAATGGACC
>JAASAO010000459.1:0-44986 GCA_017311375.1 Mytilus coruscus
TTATTTTTTAGTACAAATCAGGCCATTTTGTCATCACGCGGGCATTTTTATATTTTACTATACGGCTTAATGTGTGTTCGTTGTTCAAGGCCTTATTGCGTCACGTAGTTGTCCATGTTGATCTATGGATGATTTTTGTAACCTGCAATCAAACTGTATCTCTTTTTTATAAAAGTAAGAAGATGTGGTATGATTGACAATGAGACAAGTCTCCACCAGAGACAACATGACGTAGGAGTTTAGAACCATAGGTCACCGTACGGCCTTCAGCAATGATCAAAATGAATATCAAATACAAAGCTATAAAAGGACCCGAAATGACAAATGTCAAACAAATCAAACGAGAAATCTAACGGCCTGATTTATTGTATGCTTCTGTTTATTCAGACTTTAATCATGAACCCTTGTGATATTGTCTGCTGTCTGCTACACATCAACTGCATGTACGTCTATGCAACAGCGTAGTAATTTTTCTTGACAACTTTAACAATGTGTCAATAAGTTTATCTTCAGTTCAATAATTGATGTCACGTGTATTTTTATTCCAAACTGGAAAAGTCTGATAACTGAAAAATTCCAAAAAAAGCTTATAATCTTGATTTACCTGACGACATGACTATGTGCTTGCTGTACGTGTTAAAAATATCTTCTTCTTCTTCTTCCGTTTGCAGTTCAGTCCACCATCTGATGTATTTTCGAACTTGTCAATGGTTATCGATGTTGTCCATTGGGTGTTAAAGTTGATAGCAGATCTCTATTAAAATTCATGACCAAATTGTTTGGACTCGTTGCTGTATAGAGCTGGACGTGTGGTCAGAAGTTCGTCATCACTAACAAAATATGGCCTCTATATGACTTTTTGGTAAACGTATGCTAATGAGATGTTGATGTTAAACCCCCCCAAAATCACATAAGACAGACCCAGCTTAAGCTGAATAAATACATAAGGTTATTAGACAAAATACGTAAAAAAACATATACTATAACATGAATCATCCAAAATACTGACAGTACAACAGACCAAATCAACCACCAACACCAGACTGCAAAAAACCAGACATAGACCTAGAAACAAAACCAAACAACAACGAACAACATATGGTCCAGATAACATGACTTGGAACAGGCATACACTGTGGTGGAGTTAAGCATACGGGTATTTTGCATGTCAAAAAACCTATTCCTACGGGTATAAGGGGCATTTTTACTCTCTTTTTCTTTTTAGTGGTACGATTCACATTCTGAATTTGAAATACGGATACATTTTTGTCTGTCCTTTTTGGGAGGAGTATTTACGAAAAATACCAACCGATAGGATGTATAATTCCGATGCCATTGAGAAATGTAGTTTCGAGAGAAGTTGAAATACCACTTTACAACCATGATGCTTCTGTTTACTTACATCAAATATTATCCAATACAAATATGACAGTCCTTCCAGAGTGACAAACAATTATAGTGATGTTAAATAGGTTTATAAATGTGTAGAATTTACTTTAAAAAGGCGATTTTTTTTTTTTAAATTTTCACTTCAAATTGCAAAAATCGGTCCACAGATTTTTATTAAATGATATGTTTTCGATGTAAAATTTTTCCATTTTGCATTTTGATTATTGAAACATAAGGGGCTACTAAGTTCGGGTTTTTTTCAGTAGAAAGAGACAAAAATCTATGTCAAAAACGATGATTTCAACTTTCAATTGTCAACTTCCTATTTTTCAGCAGTACGTTTTGTAACATACCCTGTGGTCCATCGTATGGCGTTTAAATATCTCAATTTATACATCAAGCTTGTGCATTTTAACACTTAACGAACTTCATTGACATGGGTGTGTTCCGTGTACAAAAACTGTTCCAACATAGTTATGAGCTGAAATCGACACTACATAATGTTAACGGTCACCATCACGATTAGGTTGACCGATACGATGTGTCTATGTCTAACCGATTAGTTTGTCCGATACGATGTGTCTATGTCTAAACGATTAGGTTGACCGATACGATGTGTCTATGACAACGATTAGGTTGACCGATACGAAGTGTCTATGACTAAACGATTATTGATCGATACGAAGTGTCTATGACTAAACGATTAGGTTGACCGAAACGAAGTGTCTTATGACTAAACGATTAGTTGATCAATACAAAGTGTCTATGACTAAACGATTAGGTTGACCGATACGAAGTGTCTATGACTAAATGATTATTGATCGATACGAAGTGTCTATGATTAAACGATTAGGTTGACCGATACGATGTGTCTATGACTAAACGATTAGGTTGACCGATACGAAGTGTCCATTACTAAACGATTAGGTTGACCGATACGAAGTGTCTATGGCTAAACGATTGGGTTGACCGATACGAAGTGTCTATGACTAAACGATTAGTTGATCGATACGAAGTGTCTATGACTAAACGATTAGGTTGACCAATACGATGTGTTTATGTCTAAACGATTAGGTTGACCGAATACGAGTGTCTATGACTAAATATTAGTTGATCTAATTCATTTAGTCCTTTAAGTCACGTAAATCTTGGTATACTTTGAACTACATTTTCATATGTTTTTATCATAATTATACGATGTTAATGTTTATAATAATATAATTTATGATTACTATATGTTTTAGTGTTAAGTTTTTAAATTCATTTCTAGATATGATCAATATTATCAGTTTTTATTATTATTATTTTTTTTCAAATTTAACTTCATGCATTTAATCTTAGTTATTTAAGACTTGTTAATTAATGCTTGCAATAAATTTGAATTCATTATTTAAAATAATTAATTTTAATATGTGTTTAATTATGTAAATGACATTATCAATTTCACTAATCGTATTATCCTTTATATTATCTTACTTTATACAAGTATTGTAATTTGTAAATGATTAATTATCTATATAATTTGATATAGATTGATAAAAGATTTAAGACATGTTATTTATTCTATACAAAAATTTTAGTATAAGTCATGTGATTGGATAAATAAGTTTCATGAGTAAGTGATTAATAGATGTATAGGAATTCTTGAAAGTTATTTTATTTAACATGAATGAATGGAATGTAGATGAATCTTAAAAATTGAAATGATATTCTTGAAATTTATAATCAAATACTTAATGAAGTTTAAGTATAATTAAGATTAATTCTTCTATTCATATTACATTATAATACGTTATATCCAATTTGTATTTATAATTTGAATAGGATTTTATGATTTATTCGATTAATTTCACAATTAAGGTGATTTGATTTACGTAATGATTTTATTTAAAATTTTAATACATTATAATTGTATATTTAACTGATTAGTTAAAAATTTATATACTATTAATAATCTATTACAATTATAGGTCAATTATTAATTATATCTAAACTACAAGTCATATTACTATTTGATAATATAAAAATAATTAGTCTCATTTTGTTCACGTATTATAAACTATTATAATTATTAAATATATTTATTCATCTTAAATTTGAGTTTTCATTGAAATTAAATATTAAGTACATTAAAGATATGATTAATATATAATGATTTTAAATACATGTAATATTAGATTATTTTGTAATCATTGATGTTTAAATGATATTCGTATTTAAAGTGATATAGTATAATATTTATACACTTGATAGTTATCAGTATATGTAGTTTTATAGATCAGTATTTCTTTAAAAGTTTTAATTGCATCTCAAATGATTAATTGATTACAATTATATTTATTTAAAATGTTCTTCTAAGTTTAAATATGCTAATATATTATGATTTCATTATTAATTAATAATTGTATATTAGTAATTAAATAATTATTACAAATTTAATTTATAATTATTTACGATTTTCAAGTAATATTAACATCAATATTGTAATTAATTATAACTTGTAATAATTTTATTGTTTATTATTAACAGTAATGATATTTAAAATATGATAAAAGTTGATATGTTACAACACGAATATTAATGTATAAAATTAATAAAATGCTTTTTTATATGAACGTTAGTTTAAATCTTGACCTCTTAAGTATATATTTTGAGATGAATACATCGTGTAGCGTACTTGTATTAATATATAATGTTTTAAACGATGTATTAGAGTATAATGCATGAGCATTATAATCACTATCATGATCTAGCACGTGACTATGACATCTGACGACAATTTCATATCAGGTTAACGATTCGAATCTTATTATCTGCTTACATGTACGGCACGTCATACTACATCTTAAGTCATATATAACATACACTAAATGTTAATAGTTGAACAATGACTATTCGTTATAAATTACTAATGATTAATATATATTGTACTATAGCAAGTAATATAATTACAAGTAACTGATTTAATCAACACTATCTTAATATTCTTTATATGTACATTAATGAATTGATATGATACTTGATTAATGCAAAATAATGAATTAGAATTATTATTATATAATACAACATTATTTATGAACATAATATAATACTATTGTATTATAAGTAATATTATCAAATAATATATATCTTTAATGGACACAATGTGAAGCTTTTAGCCTCGTTCGCCGCGCTCATTCGCCAAAACGGTTCACATCGTTGCTCGCGGTTGATATTTTACGATATCAAATGTAGAAAATCCGACAATCTATACATATAACGACTTTGTGACGTTAAATATATTAACCCGGCCTAAATAACTTTGACTCAGACACATCAATGACGTCATAATGAAAAAACTGACGATGATAAGTTTGACCCCAATCATCTTCTGGTTTGCTGGCGAAACAAAGAAAATACTTGTTTCTATCATGCAAAATACACGAATACACTAATAAATCGATTCAGATTATCATATGTTTTATTAGAAAATCAGCTGCTCGACACGATATGAAGTCTTTTGAACTTGTTTGCTGCGCTCACTCGACAAAAGCTACATATTGTGACTCGCAGCTGATATTTTACAATATCAATATGCAGACAACCTGATAATCGGTGCATACCGTCCTTCACGCCAATATAAACTGCTGTACTTCCACGGAGATTTCATTGGGCAACTATATTTACGACCAGAATAGATTTGAAGCTGTGTACATTTGTAATTTTATTCTTAACACAATACAAAGATACATATATGATGACAGAAATTGGTCAAAACAGTAGACATGATAATGTAACAAAATACTGTCAAAATGAATGTTGAAGACCGAATCGTCCACTAATAACATGAAAAAATACATATGCGCTTCTGTTGTAGTAAAATTGGCACTGTCAATGTCTTCTGGTGGACTGTTAGTCCCCAGGGTATCACCAGGCCAGGAGCCAGTATGTATGTACTGACCTGTAAATACGAATATTTTTTATTCAAATTTTCTATTATGAAAATTTGGAAATCATTGTAAATGAAGGAAAGTTTCTCTCTCATGTAAAGCTCTGTTTCCATGTCCTGGTTAGGGCTTTACTTTTGGACCTTGTTTGGTTTTTATCAACTCTTCGACGTTGTCTATCAGGTTTTGGGCTTAAACATAGTTTGGCCTCAAGCATCCATGAAAACATTAATTTTCGAAATTCGCATCTGTTGCAGTAAAATTTGTATCGTCAATGTTGTTGTTACTACATATGGTATAGTTATCACAACATATCATCGCTTTAATATTATTTAGATGCCAAAATATACTCCCTTATCTAGCTAAACCATATGTCGTTAAATCAAAACACATAAACATGTAAACTAAAATCATAGAAGGTTGGATCAAAATTCAAAATATGTTATAAGATATAAAATTCCTTTTTTTTTTTTGTTTTTGTTTTTGTTTTTGTTGTTGCTTTTTCATGATAACCCCAACTAACTCTCAAGTTATAAAATAAGAATTATGAATACGTAACCAATGAATTGACTGGAAATTGAAGATTGTATACAAGATCTTTTACGTGGGTAAATTGTCCTGTTGATTGTGTTGAGGTATGCAGCATTTATAGAAAGACTTAATTTAACATGAAACGTACATATTTTGACGTTAATAGGTAATTTACACGATACAATGAGTTCAAGGTGTCCATTTTGTACAGGTTAATCGGATAAATTAAAATATGAGATTTCATACTCAAACGAACAATTGCAATGGATAAGTGCTTTACTTCAGCTATTTTAACAGTAAGTAAATTATATCAATTTTATAGCAAATATTTCTTTAATATTTTATTTTCGTATGCAATAAGTTTGCGTATATCTATATTTTTTAATGTCGTTTATATATGCAAACTTTTTTCTTTCCAATGTCTATTACAAACAAACAATACATATTATTTAAAAACATTAAGTCAACTAATATAGTTTATAGTTTATTTTGTATTTGATGGATATATATCTCAATGGAAATAATACCACATCTCCTTGTTTTATAATTTTACTAGATTCGTGTTGATTGCAAGTCTTTTTCAGAATTGAATGCTTCTTTTGTGTTTTTATTGGGTGTAAAGCGTTGACAGTTGTACAATATGCGCCTATTCAACGCGTTTGCAATCCTTTAAATATCTAATTGTTATTATTGCATTTTATGTCACAGCCATGAAATTAAGATTGTATCATGTTTTTGTTAGTTTTCAAATGCACTGTTGTGGTGTTGTCTTTATGGAGAAGGGGTATAATTTTGGAACGTCTCGCGCTTGTTGTGTGTGTATCAAAGTTACTATTGTTGTGAAACATACGTGTAATGTCATTATATTTCAGTAATCATATAAAGGTGTTTGCACATCATATAAAGGTAAATGCACATCATATAATGAAAATGGGCACTACAAGACAGTTTTGGCGTTCCATATCAGTAAAAGAAGGAAATTATTCAAATGATGTAAATAGAGCAATACCAATAATGTACATCTTGTATTATAAACATAAATTAGATGTCCATACGTTGACGAGGCTTCACTTATACGTTCATTTTTAAAATTAGTTATTGTCTAATGATCTAGAGACTGTTTAAGATAAACAACTTTTCAATGACAAATATTTGATTAGTGTTTTAGCAGATTTTAATTGTGTTTGATCTACCACTGCAACCGGAAACATGTTTGACTTTAAAGACCGCTTAAAGAGTTGTTACAATATTATTTAACATGCAGAGGGTGTTGCTCTATCCATACATCATCTTTGGGTGTTACGATTCCAACAAAGTCAGAGCGAAGCTGCATATTTGTACATCCACACAGCCATATCAAAATGGACGCCTCTTTTGGCCTGGTATTACTGTCGGATTGGAGAAGTCACAGGATGACTTTATTAATATCTATACCCCAGTCAACACTTTGGGGTTGCACGTAAATAAACCCCAGAACTGTTCTATTGTTAGGTTTAGTGGCAATTAACTGTCATTAGAAAAGTCATAACATATAACTAGTCTCAACTGACATCTCAATATATATACTGGAGTGAAAATCTTGGCTAACCATGCAATTTGATTGGTTACCTTGACAGGGTATATGAGCCTGTATATCATGTGAGCAAAACGAAGACCAGAATGGTAATTTTATGAAAGTCAGTGCACCTGTATACATGTAAAATAGTTATTCGGTCCTCACAGAGGCTATGGGCTCATATTCCTGTCAGTGCCCCATATTCGAAAACTTAAAATTCGCTGTAAATTTTTAATTTGATAAGAATTTTTACCTTTCTTTCGAATTAATTAATTAATTAATTAATACTAAGCGCTCCAATGAAGTGAAATGATGTAAGTTTAAAATTAGTCACAATCGTCTATTTTTGTAATTTATATTAAGTATATAATAAGTATACCTATATGTTGTAAAAAACAATTGGTTAATGTGGTACCAAACACCTTGACTAAAATTAATTTGGCTCGTTTAATTTTCATAAAATTTTGACCAAATAATTACTTTGACCCTTTGACGAAAATATGAACATTTCAAAAACTTGAACCCCACACTTTATCGGAAAAATCATTGGATATATAGCAGTTTGACAAACACTTATTTTGATCATTGAGAAGCTTAATATTTCCTTAACAATAGAACGTGATTAAGAGTTATCTCCTGTAGTGTTATGTACCACCTTAATAAAGAATTGAAATTGAAGTTCAATATGGAAATAGTTTATCCTCTTTGAAACTTATGGCATTGAAAGAAGTATAGGGACAATACCTACATTACAGTTAAGTAAGAAGTATTGTGTAAATACTTTATTTTTACCCAATAAGGGGTGTTCCTAAGATAGGAAGCTTATACAAAAGAAAGAAGAAGCAATGATTCTACCACAAACCTGTCTAAATATGAGAGTTACTGCAATTAGAATATTAAAAATATATCAAAATATTTGAATAGAATAGAGAATTGAAACGGGGAAAGTGGAAAAGAAACAACAACCCGAACAAAGAGCAGAAAACAGCACAAGGCTACGAATGACCAAAGACTTGTCTTTTTTCGCCAATGTTTTTGATATTAAATATTATTAATTTTGTTGCTGTTAACACTTTTAACCGAATGACGCAATTTAATAATTTTTTTCTTTGTTGAAATTTTCAATGAATACATCTATTTCGCTGTTATATTAACCTAGTACGTTTAGCAGTGTAAATTATTAAACGCAACTGATCTTAAACAATGTTCGTGGTACATTAAAATAAAGCTTAACAGAATGTTCTAAAGCCTAACTTAGCCCGATTTTGAGTATCAAATACGTCAACTTCTCGGTTTCTCATCCATCTCCCTCGAACAAATTGACCTGATATGAATTTGACAATAATTATTCCTATATATCCCATTTGGTCGTTTTGCTATTAACGTTTCTACGTATTTAACATCCCATATTATTTTCAGGTCTTGTATACATCATTGGTTTTCATAATTTTGGGGTTTTGAGTTCCTGATGCAGGTAAATCTAGAAAAACGTTTCTGACGCATAACATTTTATAAAGTTTTACATCCCTTCTTATTCTCAAGTCTAACAAACATCATTGGTCTCCATTTTTTTAAGCGTTCCTTGTGTAGGTTTATCTAGAAAAACGCTTCAGACGCATAAAATCTTATAAAGTTTTATGTTCATTCAAATGAATATACCAAGTGCGTGTGAAATTGCATCAGTTATTATCAGATATACGTCCTGATGACATTTCAGATGATTTTAATCGTTATGTAACTTGATGAAATAAAATGGTTTGTGATATGCTTTAATTCAGATGACTAGATCAAGACGTTAATTGTTGATTAATGTTAAAAGTACAAATAATGTCATCGACTATTTTTGCATATGTTTACATTAAAGAAAGGAAGTAAAAAATGATTTAAGAGATACAGATTTGATTTGCATGGAAACAAATTGAATATAATGCGTTCAATACAGGGAAAGATGTGGGATATACGACAATAACACATAATCCAGTAAAACCAAAAGCCACAACCAGAGGTCAACATACACTTTTCAACAACATGATAGTTTCCATGTCAAGTCCCAAATCCTTATGAGCCAATACAAAATGCTAATAATTTCAACAAAAAAGTAATGAATATATACCACAAGTGTCACACGTTTCCTATAAAATGTAGTTCATTTTATTGACGTCATTGAATAAGTGTCTATTTTTTTGAACTACAAACCAGAGCTTCTGGATATGTACAACAAAATATTATATTGGCAAGCTATAATACCGTATGACACAATCTCAGATTCGTCACTTTTCCGCTCCCTCTCTGTCGCATACCTGTATTTTCTTTGCACTTAAGCACAAATAGAATTATCAGGAAATGTTGCTGCATTTTTGTTCTCATCTGTAACTCAAAGTTTCTTGATTACTTTTTACCTAACTTCATACTGGTAAGTATTACAGAGTGACATATTTTACCTAACTTCATACTGGTAAGTATTACAGTGTGACATATTTTACCTAACTTCATACTGGTAAGTATAACTGTGTGACATATTTTACCTAACTTCATACTGGTAAGTATTGCAGTGTGACATATTTTACCTAACTTCATACTGGTAAGTATTACAGTGTGATATATTTTACCTAACTTCGTACTGGTAAATATTACAGTGTGACATATTTTACCTAACTTCATACTGGTAAGTATTACAGTGTGACATATTTTACCTAACTTCATACTGGTAAGTATTACAGTGTGATATATTTTACCTAACTTCATACTGGTAAGTATTACAGTGTAATATATTTTACCTAACTTCATACTGGTAAGTATAACTGTGTGACATATTTTACCTAACTTCATACTGGTAAGTATTACAGTGTGACATATTTTACCTAAGTTCATACTGGTAAGTATTACAATGTGTCACATTTTCAGATTGTCACTTGTCCTGTTCTTGTTTGTTGTATACATGTTTGTTCTTTACAGTCATGCATATACATGTTGGGTTTTGCTCATCAACAACAGATCATTGCTTCTTAATATTTGGTACGATGTTTAATATTGTTACTTTTTGTTGTCTGCTTCCACATTGTTTAATAGCTGTATTTTACTTATCTCAAAGTTGAAGTTGATTGAGTGTGTGTATAAATTAGGGAACAGTTACTGTAGCTCACACTACATCTTGTTTTCATTTCCTGTAAACGTCTGTTCTGAAATCTCTCCTCTCTCTGTAAATAAGGAAGCTTTACGCTTGAAACCGAATTGACATCAGTTTTGTTTACATAATTAAATATTATGTCCTGTTTTTTAAAAGCTAGTGCATTTACATATAAAACAATTAACGAAAAGTCACTTTAGTGTAAATAAAACACACTGATTGCGATACATTAAATAAACATATTTTTCAATCAATTTAACAGCGGAAAAAAATATCAGAAAAAGGTAGAATTTTCTCAAACACCTCAATTTATCAAGTTCAGTAAATTTTAAGCAGAAATCGATTTTCCTGTCATGGAGTACGTTTTAGAATATTCAACTATTATCAACATCAAGGCACAAAAGAAATGGACGATTTCCTTTCTACCGATATTTATTCGTTTCGTTGATCAGACAAGTTTCTGCTTTAAGTGCTGTTCCATGTTCATACAGTGTAATTTCTTATACAACGATGATTAAACATCGCACATTAAATCTTCACTCATCTTTCTTGAATTGCAGAAAGTTGAATATATTTTAAATGTAAGTTGGACTGGACACAAAGATCTGTATAGAATCACTGGAAATATAAAAAAAAAGTCGATTTTCTGCTGTCGGAAAGGCAGTAACAGGCATGCGCGCCCATTGTATTCGTATAATATATATAAATAAGAAGATGTGGTATGAGTGCCAATGATCGAGACAACTATCCATCCAAGTCACAATGTGTAATAAAAAGTAAACCATTATAGGTCAAAGTATAAGTATATTTTAGATTTGTCTGTTTTTGACCTTTATGGTGTAAATATGAGTTTGATTAATATTATTTTATCTTTTGGGCATTACGTTTTAAATATTTGAAAATGTCACATTTGTGAAATGATTCTAATCCGTTTGTTTTGTTTAGACATCTTTATTACTCCAATATTTATAAAACACTCACAATTGTCAAATCCATCCAAAATTTGAGTCTTCAGTCACGTTTAAGGCGTTCATTTGCAATGATATATATTTTTAAAACAAACATAATTGAAGCTGTAATGCAGTGAATTTTAGTAAAGATTGAAAGACTTTTTAAAATGCCCTTGGGGTGAAATAAATTCACCGATAATTGATCCAACCTTCTTCATCTTTTTTCCGAATGGATATTAAAACTTGTTTTCCGACTTGTTTTTGTATAAGAGCTGATCAGTAATAGCATTGAAGAGAATTCAAATCTATTATTAGTACAACTGAACGATTGGACATATCGTCCGGAAGTGTGACCTGTGACCCATCATCACAAATGTGAAGCTTTATTGTGCATCTATGTCAATTGACTGATTGTAGTTTGCTATACGTTCAGTAGCAAATATTTCAAGAATAGTTAAGATGAAATCAAATTAAACACAAAGATTCCGTGAAGTTGTCAATCTAAAATTAGAATGTACACACCCATACAAACAATCTAAAATTAGAATGTACACACCCATACAAACAATCTAAAATTAGAATGTACACACCATAGAAACAGGAACACCAATAAGTAGTGAGTAAATGTTCTTAACATCAACAATCCTAGTTTTAGGTTAACTGTTCACTGAGTCATTCAGGCAAATATTTGACTCAAAATAAAACTTGTAAATCTTGGTACGCATCTAAATACTACATGTGAATAAGCAATATAGAACAAAAGGAAAACTTTAAATCTTTCCGTAATATTTTTGGTCTGGTTTCAAACCGACGCTCTTTCATCATCAACTTCTTTTCACCTTTTACATAACAAAATTATACTTTGCATTACTCTATAGCTGTACGTTCGTAGTTATTGTTTTAAGCAAATTGTCCTCTTAATTCAGTGAACTTTAACTGTGCAGGTTCAAACTTTATAAAATGACGGAAATTTTAATTTATGTAACTTGTAGCGTGTAAATTGAATAAAACGTTTTGAAATAAGTAGTTATGCAGAAGGTTAATAAGCATAGTTGTTTATTTCTTCAAGTTCGCGATAACTGACATAAACGAGGTTAACAAGTTAAACGAAAAGTTATCTTCGTTCCGTTATCTGTTATCTAATTTTATGGTTACTTTACTTTGTTTTCTATTCATATCGGTTTCATATTTTATAGAACTGTTTGGGTTTTTTTATAGTTAAGTCTTTCTGATGATTTTTTCTCCTGCCATCTGTTGTTTTTGTAGAGGAGGGTTCCAATGAGCATATTAAATATGAATCAAAGTCAGAAAACAGAAAAAAATGTTGTTTTGAAATTGCAATTGTCGTCTACAACTGCATGGTTTTGTTTATAATATTATGTATTTCAAATCTCAATTTGGAAGCCACTGACAACGAAGAATTGAAAATGCAACGGAAAGAACGGATCAGAAACCAAATCGCCAATCGACGAAAATGAAATGAAAAAACTTGAACAGAAAACAAATTATACGGCAATGGCCCGAAATGAAATGAATATGGACTCAGATAAACCTGTATGTGGCACCAATCAGGTAAATCCTTCATAAAATCTGGTAGTAAGTCAATCCTGCATATAATCCGGAAACAAGTCAATGCTTTATGAACTGTACGTGTTTGAAGCGCTTTGATGAACTTGTAATTCTGAAAGCCAAGAATATAAGTATTCAAGGAGCTATATGATAAGAAGGGCCTTAAAAAATCCATCTATGAATGCCAAGTTATACCTTCAGTATCTTAACAATATATACATTTATCAAAATGGATTACTTGTATGACATGGTAAACATAGATAGAAGGAGAGCGGTGAAGAGTCAAAATGGATTACTTGTATGACATGGTAAACATAGATAGAAGGAGAGCGGTGAAGAGTCAAAATGGATTACTTGTATGACATGGTAAACATAGATAGAAGGAGAGCGGTGAAGAGTTAGGGGCAATACTTTGTTTACCAAGACATCACATTTGTGTCTATTGCATCTAAGTCGACAAATTGAAGGCACAATGAAATGTTTCTCAAAATTTATGCATGATTGTTCCTATAATCGATTTAATCCCGGAACAGTTAACACAAAAAATAGTGTTGCCGCTTAATATTTCTTTTCCTATCTTCATAGAATCTTCAGCCTCATGTGGATAGAAAATGCTTTTCATTTCATTTAATGTCGTTATTTGCTATTTTAAATTTTGTCACTTTAAGTACTAGTATTCGGTGGCATTCTATATTATGGTTAACCATGCGGTATGGATTTTTCTCATGTTTGAAAGCCGAAATCTCATTGGCTGTCATATCACTTCTTATTTTATAATACTTTTTTTTTTCATTTGTCCATATTACATACCAGTATATGATTTTAGTTGGTTTTTTTTTTTATATATATTTTCATACCAAGGTTTGGAAACTTTAATTGCAAATACCTTTACAGTACAACTTTTCATACTGTAAGAAATTACTAATGTTCTAATGATAAAATCTATATTGAGAAACTGCCGGGAACGTTTACATTTTCTTTAAACCTATGTTCTGTTAAAATCGTGATAAAGTACTCAATTGACTAGAAATTGTACATTGTACAAATAATGTATGATTTGGTGTTCTATAAACACTGCATGATTTGATTTTCGTGCTAGCAAATACCACTTCAATTGTTTGATAAGACTCGAAAGGTGATCACTTTGTCAAGGATTTTTCAGACCAAATGTGACATACCCAAGTCACCTTTGGAAATACGCTACCGCAAACATACATTATTTTTTTCGATTGTCAGATGCAGTTCAACGAGTTCTAAATACACAAAAACATTTCACAACTAGATGTGTCGGAACGACACGAATGGCCCCGTCTCAAAATGTTGAAAAATCTGCAATTTCAACAACACATGTGGACACAAACATGCATGGATAGTATCAAGCTCTCAAGACCAATACTAGTTTGATGAAAAATTTCCTTGATCAATGAGTAATTAAATTTCAAACTATCAGCAAACAGGAAGTGGATGTACTGCAAATCTAACAAGATGTGTTGAAACGACATAAAAATCAGCATATAGCGGAACAAACATAAACTTGATCAGTAACTCATCATGGTAGTCTCACATATCAAAAATCAGTGCAAAAATCTGAAGGCATAAGGAAAAAAAGGCCGTATAACTGTGATTTCAACAATTTTTAAAGTCTTTAACCCTTAATTTCGGCAAAAATCAGCGGAGCGGAACTAAACTTAAACTTGATCTGTAACTCATCATGGTTAATTTATATACCAAAAATCAGCCCAATATCTAAAGGCGTTTAGAAAAAAAGTCCGTATAACTGTGATTTTCAACAATTTATCAAAGTCCAAAGCCCTTAATTTCAGCAAAATCAGCGGAGCATAACTTAACTTAAACTTGATCAGTAACTCATCCTGAGCGGAACTAAACTTAAACTTGATCAGTAACTCATCATGGTTAACTTACATACCAAAAATCAGCCCAATATCTGAAGGCGTTTAGAAAAAAGTCCGTATAACTGTGATTTTCAAGTCCAATGCCCTTAATTTCGGCAAAAATTTTCAACAATTAATCAAAGTCCAAAGCCCTTAATTTCGGCAAAAATCAGTGGAGCGGAACTTAACTTAAACTTGATCTGTAACTCATCATGGTTGACTCACATACCAATAATTAGCCCAATATTTGAAGGCGTTTAGAAAAAAAAGTCCGTATAACTGTGATTTTCAACAATTTATCAAAGTCCAAAGCCCGAAATTTCGGCAAAAATTATCGAAGCGGAACGAAACTTACACTTGATCAGTAACTCATCATGGTTAACTCACATACCAAAAATCAGCCTAATATCTGAAGGCGTTTAGAAAAAAAGTCCGTATAATGGTTTGTTGCGGAATGACGGAATGACGGAATGACGGAATGACAGAATGACGGAATGACGGAATGACGGAATGACAGAATGACAGAATGACGGAATGACAGACAAGGGTTAAACTATATGGCCCCGACAACTTTGTTGCGGGGCCATAAAAACCGAAATACCGCCACATTAAGTATACTTTGCCTAAATAGTCCATCTCACAAACTGATTTAAAGGGCTAGTGATATATAAAAATATATATTTGATACTATCAACTTACTGCATTATCCTGTAATAGATTTTAAATTTTTATATCATTGTCTTGAATCTGTTATATTCTAAATAGATGAGAATCAAAAAACACTAAAAACAAAATGATTTAACCTGATTTTTTCTAACAACCGCAGTGTTGCACCTGACGTTTAGTATTCACTACATTTGGCATATTCATACTACATATATCGTCTATCATCTTTAATTTTCATTTCATTACAAATTGTCTCCTTTTAGTAAACATTAGACCATCCTTGTAGTCCATATTTGTAATCGAGTTACATTTTAATGTCATTTTTAAATTGTTATTTGACGTATAGCACCATATCATTTGTCAAGACACGATTTGTTTGATACTTTACCTGTATAATAATGTAAACTGTCAATACTGATGTCTTGTATGGATTTCACTCCTTTATATTGAGGATCACCACAGAACAATGATTAAATCAAGGTTATAGGGTGTTAGATATCAATTTGTAGTCGGGTGGACACCTTGTTTTGCATTTCTTCTGCAACATACATCTATGTGTGTTAAATTTATTATAAACCTTGATTATAGCATTTAGTTAAAACAAAGATTTACAAATCCTTTGTTGAAATGCGGGAAAACGCTGTTTTAATATTATTCTCATAAAGGGGTGGGGGTCTTCAGTAAATGTGTCTACCTGATTTATTCCACTGATAAGATTGGTTTATTTGTTGTTTTATGCTTAACTTTTAGTTGCAAATATTTCAAACATATTTAGGCCGAGAACAAATTTACTATTATTACAATAGGTAGATTCAACAAAGTTGGTCGACTTGGTGAAGGGCGGGAATTTTGACTGCTGCTGGAAAATGAGGGAATGTAATGGATTGGAAATTTCGTCTGCCAACAGTCAAACTAAATGGATGGACCCCTCAAACAGTTGTTTTAAGAGTTCTTTAACGTTCATAAGGTAGTTTCCTACACGGGCCATTAGATTTAACGTCCACATACTCCGTCCGGACGTGGCTGGGTATTTATATATCCCCACAGCTTAAGGGACGGGCTGTGCAGAACGTGTTTCCTGTTGGATGGGAGAAGTTCAGGATGTACCATATGTCTATATTAAAGTCTTTGTGGTCAACCAACAAAATTTGTCCGAGGAGGATGTAACCGTTTTTCTCATTGTGACATTTAAATACGCATATGATAACGAATGATGAATCTACGACACGTATTGTTAAAATGCTTTTCTCTAAAAACGTAAAACATCCCGAGAAAAAAATCTGAGAGAGTTCCGTCAATTTTTCTCTGCTGCTCATAATCACAGGGCAGCTTGTGCGATATTTGTTTTATAATGATAATTAACTTTATTAAGCCCATATTACACCCATAAGAGGGTCAAAGGCATAATAACAATTACATTTACATGTAAAACCAATAGAATCATGACATTTACATAAAAATAAAATAGAATAAGATATTAAACACACAATACAACAACTAATTCATAAGTGATACTAGTATCAGTTTCCCGTGTTGATGTTTTTTCGGGTTGTGGGTCTTGTTTCTTTTTGTTTGTCTTGATTCCTTTCTTGATATTTTCTCATAATTTTTCAGTTTAACATACACATTGTGTGTACTGTTATTATTTATTTAAATGTTTATTTTTTGTTTCAGTATCCCCATCTTTTATCAGTGTTTCCATCGTCTTTTCCTCCTTTTGCGATTATACATCTACTATAAACTGACAACGAGTCTTTAACAAGTGAGCAATCAAGCAATCAGTGTATAAGAATTTAGATATGATTCGGGTAACCTTATCGAACTTTTAAAAAGGTTACCAATTCAACACTGTAATTAGATCTTTGAACATTGTTTTAGTTGGTATAAATATTGATTTTGTTATCAGTAAATTAAAACCAAACTAAATATTATTGTTTAATACATATGCACATTCATGGTTCTACAATCTGTTGAAACCTGTATTTGTGCATTGCACAAGGTCATGTTTTTTTTACCTGTGAATGACGTCTTTACACTAAACCCATTGGATGTTGGGTGTGTACTGATTGATATCTTAGTCTTAAATGCATGATTTGTTATTGGCCTTGAACTAGCTGTTAGTAACTGCGAGTACTCTCAGATATTTAGTTGATGTCTCTTTTTTGTGAGGGATGTATTTTTACCCCACAACATTCTGTATGTGCCATTCCCAAGTCAGGAGCCTGTATAATTCCGTGACCGTCGTTTGTTGCTGTATATCATATTTGTTTTCATTCAGTGTTTTGTGCATAAATTATGCCGTTAGTTTTCTTGTTTGAATTGTTTAACATTTGTCATTTCGGGGCCTTTTATAGCTTACTATGCGGTGTGGGCTTTGCTCATTATTGAAGACTGTACAGTGATCTGTAGTTGTTAATTTCTAAGTCATTTGGTCTCTTTTGAGAGTCAGTATATCTTTGGCAATCATACCACATCTTCTTATTTTTATATATAATTATACATTTAATGTTTATTTATATACTAGTTTTGTTTTACTTTAAACGTTTTATCGTTCAAGATTGAATTTTCATTTCTCAAATAAAGTTCAATTTTCTACAATTCTGACTCGTTATTTGTTATTCCGTTTTATTTTTTATTCCATTTTTTTCATCTGTTCGACGCATGACAATTTCTCTTTTTCAGTCATTCTCGATTACGTTACTTTTTATATTCAGACATGCATCTAAATTGCATATCTGCAATAACCGCAAAATTTGAATTTCATGTCAGATTTTAAAGAATGTATAATATGCACGATACTCTAATTTTAAAACAGAACAAGTCTGTCATATCTTTCTTCCGTAATCTATACCAAGACTGAAGGTATATGCACTTTAAGTAATAAAAGTAGATTTGGTATAATTCTTGGTAATGAACGTGAATTATTTTAAAGTTTCTTGTATATCGTATTTTTGGAGCTTGAAGCAATCTGATAAAATAAGGAGAAATGAAGCTTATTTTTGTAGGATGATTTTTCCCGTTCTGAAGAAAAGCTTTTTTGAGCGTTATTGTCATTGATGATGAACAATTAGAAACTGGAAGTGTCGAATGTAGGTGACAGTGACTTTATATAAGAATAACTAATTCTTCAGTAATGCTTGATAATCTGATTAATATAACCCAGAGTTCACACGATTAACGTGCCCATCCAGAGTAAATCGTCACTAATGAAAGTATCTGTGCGTTATAATCGAAGTAGTGTTGCTGTGCTTCAAGGGTTGATTTGAAGGATTTTGTTGAAAGTTATTTTGCATCGCTATTATATTTTAACACAAGATATAAAACAGGTTAATGCAGACCGTGATGGTTTTTTTTTTTATTAATTTCCATTCACAAGTAGATGAATGGATGCATGTTATTCCGAGTAAATGGAATTGATTAAGGTGATACTGCTGCATTTACTGGGTAAGTTATATTCAGTATTTTTATTGCATTTCCTAGCAACAGCTAAAAGGATGGGTCAATTTGACACTTTTGTTAAAAACCAAAATGAATTATAAAATAAACAAATTACAGACAAACTTATGTCAAAAGTTTTAAATTTGTTTATGTCCCATATTATCAATCACGTCATCCAAATTTGAAATCTTCACATGTAATTTTGGCAAATATCGGGCCATTCAAAATCATGATGTATTTCTAAAAAATTTAAAGAGAGATGTTTATTATCTGTTTAATTTTCAATTGATTTCAGTTCAAGAAGATATTAAGTATACAGTTAACATAACTTGCATTACAAACATCGTAAAAAAAGGGGGGCAATATTATAACAACACTGTATACTATAACAACACTGTGTGTGGGTATTTATATATATAAAAAAAAATGGAGTGTCGGTATTGTTTTCCAGCAAAGGCTAAACGCTAATCTATTAAATCCATATTTTTTCTCTGAAATTTGTAGTTTCAAAATCCAAAAGACATAAGCTAATTCCATTGCTTGTAAATAGAAATTGATATATTATTATGCCATTGGTTAAATATTCATTGTTTACGACATGAATCATCAATCACGAAGCTTTTGTGTACGCTTATTCTGAAAATTATTACCAATTTTAAATTGGATATGTGGTATGATTGTGAATGATACAACCATCCACCAGAGACCAAATGACCAGGACGTTAACAGCTGTAAGCCACAAAGCGATTTTAACACTGAATAAAACGCATGCCGTATATGCAGCTATAAAAAGACCGGCATGATAAAATGTGAAACAATTCTAAAGAGAAAAAGAACGTATATATGCTTTAGCTTCTAAAATGGTGGATATTACAACTAATATCGAAATGAAATATCAAAACTCATACTGCTCTGCAGCCGTTTCCTCTATATCATTAGGTTTAGATGTTAACGGTAGTCGAGTATTTTGATGATGATGATGGATGGCTGTTTAACGTTCAGCGGCAAATTAATATGAATATTAACCCTGCTTTGTACTAGACCGACACGCTGAGCCAGATTTTTAACGTGCTAGTTCACAAGGTAATAGTCAGCAGGAAAACATGTCACCTTACCCGTACACATTATTCTGACTCTGAGCCGACCAGTCTTTGCTCCTGCTCCTTAATGCCGCGTGCTAAGCGGAGAAGCAGCAAATACCAATTTCAAAGTCTTTGGTTTGACCGGGCCGGGGTTCGAACCAACGACCTCCCGCACTTGAGGCGAACACATTACCACGAGACCACCGAGGCGGTTTCGAGTATTTTGACTACTGCTACAATATAGTAATAAATTATTAGAATAACCAAATATCCTGAATGCAATATTTTGACACTAGCCAAAGCAAACTAAAACGCTCATAAAATAATTACAATTAGGATAATTATAATGATAATAATAATAATATTAATATGAATGCTAATAATAATAATTGAGAAAGGCTGAAGCTGTAGTTATCAAATGCAACCACATTTTAAGGGTAACCAACTTATGATTATTGGATACATATGAAACATACACGAAATAGCCTGAAAATAGGCCACAACTTGATTGTTTACAGAAACGCTATTCAAACATATCCATTCATTAGTGATGCCATTAGTACGTAAATAAAGTGATAATAAGTCTAGTGTACGTCTGTCGGACATGTAGTTGTTTATTTATTATCATTTAACTTGTAGTATGAACACCGTCACATCTTAATGTTCTGTTCCGTTTACTGTTTACATTAATTGTTTCTCATGCATAAACTTGTGGTAGTAATATAAAATTCAATCTGAAACCTATACTAAATTTTGTAGAAGTATAATGGTCAGGATTATAAATATCGTATCGTTGTGTGTATTTGAGGTTTTATTCAAGAGTTATAGATAAATCGAAACTGCAAATAACGATTTTCTGCGCAAGAAATTGTAACAACTTTTCCGCTGAAAGCGTTTGTTCAAATGAAGGGATATTGAATGCAATCTTTTATTATTCATTTATTCACGTTTTTGTCAGTAACTTTTTACGATACTAACTTTAAGTTTAGTTAATTTTTTCGTGTATGTTATTGTACGTGCCTGTTATGCCTGTATATCATTATATCATTATATATTTTCACCAAACCTACGTTATGTCTGGTGGTATATATGTCGCAATGCTTTCATAACAACAAATGGATCTGGAAACGTAACACTTTGTGTTACATACACCTACACTTAATTCTAATTTTTTTTTAAAATATCATATCAGGTTATATGTTTTGTTGGTTTTTAGTAGTAACTGCTGTCCCTTCCGGAGAACCTCTGTTACCCTCGGTTTTTAGTGGAGTATGTGTTGCTAATTTTTTAGTTTTCTGTGAAGTGCTTTGTTGTTGTTGTTTTATTTTTTTTTTTTTTTTTTTGGCGTTTTTTTTTTTTTTTTTTTTGCTATGATGTTTTCTGTTTTTATTGGACTTATAATTTTTATTGCTCATTATTTCCGGATTTCGTGATTTTCTTCAATCTTTCTACTAATTTCTCTCTCTTTGGTTTTGGATTTTCGATTTGCTCAATAACTGAATGTGAATTTTTTAATTTCTCTCATTTTACTGTAATTGATGTCTCAATTGATTTCTTGATTTTCTGATTTCACTGTAACAGAATATGTTGACTTTTTTATTTTCCGATATCCTTGTAAAAGTGATTGAATATGTTAATTGTTTGCCGACATTTTTTTCATTTGTTGACATGCTTTAATCAATCTAACATTGTACATGCATTACAACCATTGTTTGTCATAATGGTATACTCCAATCATCCAATTACCTTGATCTACTTACACTGAAATAACCGTACAAATCAATCTGCAGAGAAAAAAAATAAAACAAAAAAAGAATATTATCCTTTTTATGTAGATATTTATTCATGATACGTGCAATATACTGTTAAAAATAATCACCATTTACTCGTGAGAAACATTTCAGTAGTCATGTCTAAAATATGTTATACGATCTAAAATCAATCACTTTTAAACAATTTAGGTCAAAGGAATATATAGACGTTTTGATTTTTAAAATTATTTCAGCATAAGTCAATTTTAATCATGTATTTAACCTCGCCCATTCTGTTTGTGTCTGTTTTGTAATTCAGTGGTTGTCGTATATTTATTTTTTCGTTTATTGTTTTGTACATAAATCAGTCCGTTAGATTTCTGGATTAAATTGTTTTGCATTTGTCATTTCGGGGCCTTTAATAGCTTGTATTACTATGCGGTATGGGTTTGGCTCATTGTTGAAGACCGTACGGTGACCTATAGTTGCTAGCTTTTACGTCATTTGGTTTCTGGTGGAGAGTTGTCTTATTGGCAATCATGTCACATCTTCTTATTTTTTATGTATTAAGTGAATATCATAACACACATATTTCCCATATAAGCGCTGGTGTCACAAGGTGGAAAATCATATCCCGAGGCTCTGAAATATTGTCTAGGGATGATATGTGAACTGATATACAAAATGAGGCTCCATACTCTCTTTCACAAGACAAGACAAGACAAGACAAGACAAGATTTTTTTTAAGTCACACCTCTTACAAAACATTTACATAATATTACAACTTTACATATAAAACAAGAGCCACTCTAAAAACAGTTATGAGAGACTATAAAATTTATTATAAAATTCATATATATATATATATATATATATATGTATATATATATATATATATATATATATATATTTCTAATTCTTCGTCAATTTATCCCTTTCTGCACCCATTGTATAAAAAATTTAATCAACGTGTGGTCCGTTTCATCTCAGTTCTTCATTGGTTAAAGTCCGATTATGACGTCGAATTTCCTTGCTTTCCTCTAAATTTCTTATTGTGACGGCATGAAAAAGGCGACCATGCCTGATGACGTCACATAGAAAGAACACATCATTTTGCAGATCAGTCAAAAAGAAGGAATAAGTTTGCCTGCATATTGTTTGAAAATCATTAGAGAAACAGATTCCACCACCAATCTCGTGTAATACGATATTTATCCACTCTCGACAGTTAAATTTTCAATATTTAAAACGCTCGGCGAGCCTCGCGTTTTAAATTTGAAAATTTAACTGTCTCGAGTGGATAAATATCGTATTACACTCGATGCAGTGGTAGAATATATATATATACATACATAAAATATAAAACATAATACAAATATACATTTTAAGAATATAATAAACATTTTCTTTTCAATAAAATATCATTGCAGATTTTGGCAGTATAAAAGTAAACATTTTCATCACTAAACAAAATACAAATTTATCGTCATATGACATACTCTAAAATCATGACAAAAGAATTAGCATGACTAAACAAAACAGCACGTAAAACTACGGAAGCGTATAAGCGCCACACATTTTTTTTTATATTTCATCCTATGTTTGCGTTATAACGCAAACCTTTGCGTAATAACACAAACCTTTGCGAAATAACGCAAACCTTTGCGAAATAATGCAAACATTTGCGTTATAACGCAAACCTAAATGCGTTATAACGCAAATATTTGTTTTATCTTATTTCTAATTTAAGTTTTAAGGGAATCGGCTGTTATAAATGGAGGAAGTTGCATGTATTAAAATTTACTTATTGCAAAGTAAAATACTTGAGTGTAAAGCACATATCATTGCATAATAATGAGGAGGGGAATACATGTATATATATATATATATTTATATATATATATATTACAAAGAAAATTGAGTAGATTGAAGTTATACCGAAAAAACTTTTTAAAAAATCAACCCTGTTAATGCAAAGGTTTGCATTATAACGCAAACATAGGAAGAAATATAAAAAAAAATTGTGTGGCGTTAATACGCTTCCGTATAAAACTGCATATAGTGGACATTTCAAAATTAAATGTTTCTCATCTTCAATTGTATTATCGTTACAATTAAAACATATTCTATCATTAATAGGTAAGTTCTGATACCGGCCCGTTTCAATTTTTAAGGGCGCAACACCAAGCGAAATTTTGCAAAAGCGCTTCTATATTTCCTGCAATATTTTTACAAATATAATTTTCTACCTGAAATTCTGTTTTAAACAATTTATAAGTACGTAGTTTGGCATTATCATTCGAAACCAACTTATTATACCATTCATTTTTATATAAATCAATAGCTATAAGCATTCTATATCCTTAATTACATTTTAGTTAACAATATATCACAATTACAATTTATACACATACGCTATGATATGACTTAAATATCTGCAAAATTAATTTCATTAACGACTGACCATTAAACGTTATGAAGACCCCTAACACGCTTAAACATGTGTTTTCTTATCTATAAAGTGGAAAATTATATTTCTTGCTTCTGTGTCAGCACACTATTGGTTAACTGAACGTTCCTGTTTCAAAATAAAACGAAGGACATGTTATGTAAAAGTTCAATGATATGTTGTGTCTTTGGTCTATTACCTACATCTTATATTCCTGGTTAAATTTGACCCCAAGATTTTAATGGTTTTTTCAATCAGGCCAAAATACAAATTCCACATAGAAATAGATATTACTATAAATACAAAGTAACTTCTTTTAATTGGAACATCACTTTATAAATTTACAAAGTTATGACCTCCTTATCATGCAATCGTTGCGTTCAGTTTTTTTTTCCAATTTTTCGTGAACTTATAACAGTTTTAACCTAATCATATTTGGCCGCAACCAATGATCAAAAATATTTAGTGTCACTATTAACCTTGACATCTATAGGTTACAAAACATTTTGGATTGTATGTTGCGACAAAGGTTTCCCTTAAGCTCTTAGGTAAAAAAAAAAAATGCACAAACATTTGCAAAATGTGCATGACTTTGGTGCTTACAATGTACTCTTATGGAGAACATTAAAACTTTCTTGAAAAAGATCCATTTAAGAACCAAATTCTAGCCTTTTTGATATTTCATGATAAAGTTGAAATTTAAGACATCGTTTGGCACTTGAATGTATCTTTTTTTGTATTTACCTCCCAATGTATTTACACCTCTTTCGACTGTCCCATTTTAAACCCATGAGTTTTCCTTTTAAATGTAAATCTAGAAACTAAGCAAAACATATTAAAGTTATTTTCTTTGATTCGCCGTAAAATTGAGAAAAAACTTGTTATTAGAGTCATTCCAGTACGTTAGCATTGATTCATACCTTATGCTAGTCATTAGCAGATATTTGGAACAATGTCCGTTTGAATTTATATGAACACTCTGATAGATTCGTACATAAATGTTTATATACCATGTTATACGGATTGGTAGACAAAGTGGTAGGGTATTTGTTACAGATGAGGACATTAGTCTATGTGATTATAGAACTAGAAGGAGATTTATAAAATGATACATTTGAATATTGGCTTTTTAAAGTGTCTCATTGATTGTAAAGGACCTAATTGTTCCACAAAAATACAATATTTCAATCGATCTCTTGTTTTCAAATGTTGTGATTATTAATCGGTTTCAAATTAAGCACTCTTTTAATGTAATACAAATCTTAGATTTATGACCAATAGATTAATGCGCTAATTGTTTAAATGTCTAAAACTTTGTCAAGCTTACAAAAGTTGCAAAAACTTATCGACCATCCTTCGACTTATGCTATACCCAATACAATAACTTTTGAAGTTGGCATTTTAGAAGCTGGGAACGCGTTGACAAGTTAGATGTTATTATAGTAATTACATCAAGCTGAGATTGAGGCAACAAAATATGGGGAAATTATACACCTGCTTTCTTTACGCTGAGTTGGTCTTGTTTGATTAATCTATTACTGTAAACTTATAAAGCATGTTATGACAGAATAATTACAGGGTTACATTACTTGTTTTTCTGCTTTTATACCACTTTATAAAAAAAAATAAAAAAACATCAGAAAAAATCAGAAAATTACGGAAGCCGATAAGGGCCATTTAAATTTTTTTTTATGTCGTAATTACGACATAATATGTCGTAATACCGACATCGCTATAATTACGACATAACATGTCGTTATAACGACATCGCTATGTCGTAATTTCGACATAACATGTCGTTATAACGACATCGCTATGTCGTAATTTCGACATAACAAGTCGTAATTACGACATCGCTATATATATAAAAGAATATGTATTATGATTGCCAAGAGACTTAATGACACAGAAATTAACAACTATAGGTCATCATAATGCCCTCAATAATGAGAAAAGCCCCCGCATAGTCAGCTATAGAAGAGGGACGAAAGATACCAGAGGGAGAGTCCCCGAAATGACAGCTGTTTAACAATTTAATTCAAACGAGTGAAAATAACGGTTTTAATAATGTACAAACAAAGACCGAAACACGAATATGTAACACAGCAACAAATGACAACCACTGAATTACAGACTCCTGACCGCTATCTGATAATAACGACAACCTTATAGTTTAACTTTTCACTTTTTGAAGCGATAGGAATTTCAAAATGGTCGCCAGTAAAGGCAAAGTTTGTAGCGTAAACAAATTCATCTTTTTTTTTGTTGAGAATATTGAACACTTTATGCAATCAAGCTTAATTAAAGTTATTCACTAGCACCTCAGACTTGCACATACTAGAACTTTATTTATAATCAAGTCAAACGAGACCCAGTTGAATAGGGGAGCAATTCAAGCTCCCTGGAGCCTCTAATTATGTTTGGTATTGCAGGTTCTGAATAAGATGAATTTTAAGCTTTTCCCAATAAAGACTATGTTAAACTTTGGACTCATAGTGCTCAGACCCACGGATCTCTGTACCCTTCATTTATACACACTTGAATCTTAATGTACTACTGAAGCTTGATGCAAATTTTAACTGCATTGCTATTGTTGGTTCTTAATGAGATTCTTCAAGCGTCCTCCCCATTGAAGCCCTATTAAAACTTTGTACTCCAAGTTCTTTTAACCACTGTTCCCCAGGACAACTATTCCTACAAACTTAGAGGGAGGGTTGGGATCCCGCTAACATGTTTAACCCCGCCACATTCTTAATGTATGTGTCTGTCCCAAGTCTTTAATTTACATATTTGTTTTTCGTTTATTTTTGTACATAAAATATGCCGCTAGTTTTTCTCGTTTGAATTGTATTACATTTGTCATTTCGGACCTATAATTGTTAATTTCTGTGTCATTTGGTTTCTTGTTGAGAGTTGCGTTTTTGAACAAACCAGCGTATCCCAAAGCCTTGATAACCTCTGTAGGTCCCAAATAAGACGAAAAGACATCAAAATTGGAGAGAAAACTGAAAATAAATGGTTTCTAACCTCAGGGATATTAACCCTTGGCATGCTGAATTGTTATCAGAAATTGTCTAAATTTCGAGTTTTTGTAAAAATATGCAAATGATATGCAAATGAGCTGTACCCTGATGCTGATGCATACTGATTGCATTAAATCTAAGATAACCAAGGGTTAATATCCCTGAGGTTAGAAACCATTTTTTTCAGTTTTCTCTCCAATTTTGATGTTTTTTTCGTCTTATTTGGGGCCTACAGAGGTTATCAAGGCCTTGGGATACGCTGGTTTGCTAAAAACCCAACTCTCAACAAGAAACCAAATGACACAGAAATGTACAGGTAAAGTCACCGTACGGCCTTCAACAATGATAATTTAACCCTTGTCATGCGGGGGCCGTAATATTACGGCCGTACCCACACCACCGTTATTTGGCATCAATGGCGCTCCATACATTTGGAGGTCATCGTAATGCCATTTAATTCGTAGTGTGTGCATGTTTCCTCAATCTGACACTATTGATTGAGATTTCTCACTTTTAATATTCACTTTGAGCTCAAATACGAACTTGAAATTGAAATTAGACAAAATTGGGTTTTTTGGAGGTTTGGGCTTACCTTCGAGGTCTGAAACACGGAGTTATGAGAACTAAAATCTTGACTAATACTGTTAACCCAAAGGCATATAACGACTGATCGTGTTTATTATCAAAATACCCCAAGGAAACGACTACTTCCGGTATATATATATATAGCAAGTCCAGTTAAAGTTCAAAATCGGAAAAAATCGGAATTTTTTTGAATTTTGGTGCAAATGACCTTCTTTAGACTGATGAACCTAGATCAGTTTCACTCCGACCTAACAACTGTTGTAATAAACGTGTTCACTGGGGTCCACTCTACATGTAAACTACAGTTGGATGCATCTATCTCTCGGACTTCCAGGTCGAGAAAAAGAACGAAAAAACGTCAAAATTGACGCTTTTTGCACATGAGGACCAACTTTGGGGCAAATTCCCGACCACCCTTCCCCGCCTCCTCACCCCGACCACCCCATTCCGTGATCCTCTATCTTAGATTTAATGCAATCAGTATGCATCAGCATCAGGGTACAGCTCATTTGCATATCATTTGCATATTTTTGCAAATACTCGAAATTTAGACAATTTCTGAAAACAATTCAGCATGCCAAGGGTTAATATCCCTGAGGTTAGAAACCATTTTTATTCAGTTTTCTATCCAATTTTGATGTTTTTTCGTCTTATTTGGGACCTACAGAGGTTATCAAGGCCTTGGGATACGCTGGTTTGTTCAAAAACGCAACTCTCAACAAGAAAACAAATGACACAGAAATTTACAATTAAAGTCACCGTACGGCCTTCAACAATGATCACAGTCCATACCGCATAGTCAGCTATAAAAGGCCCCGAAATGACAAATGTAATACAATTCAAACGAGAAAAACTAGCGGCATATTTTATGTACAAAAATAAATGAAAAACAAATATGTAAATTAAAGACTTGGGACATACACATACATTAAGAATGTGGCGGGGTTAAACATGTTAGCGGGATCCTAACCCTCCCCTTAAGTTTGTAGGAATAGTTGTCCTGGGGAACAGTGGTTAAAAGAACTTGGGGTACAAAGTTTTAATAGGGCTTAAATGGGGAGCACGCTTGAAGAATCTCATTAAGAACCAACAATAGCAATGCAGTAATAATTTGCATCAAGCGTCAGTAGTTACTGTACATTAAGATTCAAGTGTGTACAAATGAAGGTACAGAGATCCGTGGGTCTGAGCACTATGAGTCCAAAGTTTAACATAGTCTTTATTGGGAAAAGCTTTAAATTAATCTTATTCAGAACCTGCAATGGAAATGCAGGACTTCATAATTTACACAAATCTGTACATGCCAAACATAATTAGAGGCTCCAAGGAGCTTGAATTGTTCCCCTATTCAACTGGGTCTCATTTGACTTGATTATAAATAAAGTTCTAGTATGTGCAAGTCTGAGGTGCAAGTGAATAACTTTAATTAAGCTTGATTGCATATAGTGTTCATCATTCTAAAAAAAAGATGAATTTGTTTCCGCTACAAACTTTGCCTTTACTGACAACCATTTTGAAATGCCTAACGCATCAAAAAGTGAAAAGTTAAACTATAAGGTTGCCGTTATTATCACATAGCGGTCAGGAGTCTGTAATTCAGTGGTTGTCATTTGTTGCTGACTATGCGGGGGCTTTTATCATTATTGAGGGCATTATGATGACCTATAGTTGTCATTAAGTCTCTTGGCAATCATAATACATATTCTTATATATATATAGCGATATAGCGATGTCGTTATTACGACATAGTGATGTCGTAATAACGACATGTTATGTCGAAATTACGACATAGCGATGTCGTTATAACGTTATTACGACATGCTATGTCGTAATTACGACATAATTTTTTTTTTAATGGCCCTTATCGGCTTCCGTAGAAAATCGCTTCGGACGCATGAAATTATTTAACATATTGTTTTCATTTTGTACAGAGCTGGGTCTATACCTTTGTTGGTGGACTATCAGTCCCCGAGGGTAACATCAGCTCAGTAGTCAGTACTTCTTTACTGTCATGATTTATAACAAACCTTTCTAAAATTGTCCGTCTATAAATTTAGAAATTATAAAGAAACTAAGGTTTCAAATCTCTCAGGCAAAGTTTACCCAAGATGGATTTGACTATTTTTTAGGTATTTTTTTGGGTCATATAGCTCTTTAACTGTTCGGTTCTTATACATCCGCGGCTTTCAAATATTCTGCAGGTAAATTCAGAAACGCGCTTCGGGCGCATGAAATTATTTAACGAGTTGTTTTCATTTTATAATGCAGCAACCATCCGTCTAATGTGGGGGGAGAGGGCATCGGTTATTTTCTCGGGATAATTTTTTGAAACACTTTAATAAAAAAAAAATCTACTTTTTTCAATAAAATGCAGGAACAAGGATTTTTTGGGGGCAAATTCTATCATAAAAATGTTAAATCTTTTTTCCTTAATTTTCAATCAAAACAAACTATATTTTCACCTCCTTTCTTAAACAAATTTCCTTTCAATAAATTTAGAATAAAATCAATTATTTAAAACAAAACAAAAAAAAAAAAAAAAACGATATTCCCCCTTTTTCACAAAAGGTTTGTTTCGGATCAGTTTAATGTTGCTACCCTTAGTAATCCTAGAGAGATGCCTTCTTGTATTTATGCATATTTTTTTTATCTTAAATACATAATTCAATAAAGACGTGTTCGTCTACTTCTCTACTTTGTCAATTGCAACAACAAAACTCCTATGCGTTGTTTAAGTCAATACCACTGGTCCCCACGGGAATCATTAAGATTTTGTTGTTTTTATTGAAATGTTCCAACTTCCTAAGGCAAACTTGTCCTTAGATATATAGACTTTTTTCGGCTTCTTATCTTGATAGTCTTCTTGTGTAAATATTATTGTGACTTGTGGCTTTGAGCAATCGAAATGAAGGTTAATCCGGAAAAGTGCTTCGATGACAGCAATTTCTTTACTGAATACATTTTATTTAAATGTTCAGTTCATTTATGGTGGTATTTACTCATTCTAAGGTTAAACTCTCGTAATCAAGGACTATTTTGTTGGCTCTTCTTTGTAAATAATTTGTTCATGCAACTTTAAAATATCCATCTTACAGCAACACATTAATGTTGTTCAACTAAGATTTACCCATCTTACAGCAACACATTAATGTTGTCCAACTAAGATTTACCCATCTTTCAGCAACACATTAATGTTATTCAACTAAGATTTACCCATCTTACAGCAACACATTAATGTTGTTCAACTAAGATTTACCCATCTTACAGCAACACATTAATGTTGTTCAACTAAGATTTACCCATCTTACAGCAACACATTAATGTTGTTCAACTAAGATTTACCCATCTTACAGCAACACATTAATGTTGTTCAACTAAGATTTACCCCATCTTACAGCAACACATTAATGTTATTCAACTAAGATTTACCCATCTTACAGCAACACATTCATACTCACCTGTAATTAAACTTAAAGATACTCCTCTTTCAGCAACACATTCATACTCACCTGTAATTAAACTTAAAGATACTCCTCTTCAGCAACACATTCATACTCACCTGTAATTAAACTTAAAGATACTCCTCTTTCAGCAACACATTCATACTCACCTGTAATTAAACTTAAAGATACTCCTCTTTTAGCAACACATTCATACTCACCTGTAATAAAACTTTAAAATACTCCTCTTTCAGCAACACATTCATACTCACCTAGGTCCGACTGTAATTAAAAACTGAAAGGCTCGGGCTAAGTAACGTTTTAGAGTCACATTGCATCTTCATTAAGATCGAAATCCGACGTGCAACATAAAAACTTATTAAGACAATGGTGAAATCGAAAAATGAATCGCATGAACTCCAATTAGAGTTTGATCAGGTGTGTTGACAGGGGAATTTATTAAGGCTTTTATTGAGACATACACTTGACTTCTGTAGTACGAATATACAAAATGCAGCATAAAGGATATGCGGACTCCTTCTGTTTTTTTTTTTTTTGTTTTTTTTTCTCTCACCTGGTTTAAACATACAAAATGGGTTAACGAGTTTTGAAAATTGGTTAACAACTGTTGCCTTGTATTCATTTACTACTCATGCACCAGTACACATTTCATTCACTTAAGCTATAAAAAAAATTACACATTTTTATATCTTGCCGTGAAACAAAAGACAAAATGACAAATTATTATTGCCAACTTTTGCCATTATGGAGACTATAGGTATAGTTATTTGATATTTATATCCGATGGTGAGAATATACTAACACAGCTACAGGAATGATATATGTGTAGTTATATCTAATGATAATCGCTCTGTCTAACCAGATTGTTGACTTTATTTAAGTGTTAAAATGGCTATCGATAAAACACTTTGCGGGTCTGGACAATCAGGAATAATTTGTCTTCGTTCGAACAAATTCCATCGATCCCTTAATGTGTTTATAATATCTTTGCACCATTGATTCGTCCAACCATTAACACTGTTCGTTTGTTACCCTTTTCCGATACCATATACGAACTGATCCATTTTCAGCAACATTAAAGAAGTTTGAAGAATTTTACACTCGACGTACCATCGGTGCAAAATACGGTTCAATTTACATCGATAAATCCTTTGATGAATAAATGAATTTTATCTCTTTTAGTAAATAAAATTCGGATTTTAAAATGACGATTATGAAATATAGTTTAATTAGTGGTTAATTACGATCAAACATTTGTCAGAAACGGACAATGGCAGGTGCTCGTTTCAAGTGCATTTCTTTGTAAACTTATCAATATATGCAGTATTTATACATTAAATAGTATCATAGTACCAGTGTAAATGTAAATGAGATATTGCTTTTAAATTATTTCAGATCACGTGACCTCAGAAGCAAGGAATTTGTTTGCATAACTTTGGTTTAGTCTAGGACCGTGAGAACTTCGGAATGGATTATCGAAAAAAGTTTTTGTAACAAAAATATGGATTTTCAATCAACTTTAAATCGCCAATACCAGAATACCACATTAAATTCCTCTTACATGTGTAAGACGTAAATGTATGGTAAGTACTATTTATCGTTTTTACCAGAAATTATATATACATATCATAAAATTTGTTTTACTATTACTTTTTGATAGTTTGCATTGCTTGAAATAAATACTAGCACAAAAGTCAGAAATTTAGTTCTTAGAATTATTTTCAAAAAAAGCCTTAAACACGACAAAAAATAATTTTGTCAAATAAAATCCTTTTTTTTTGTGTGTGTGGATATCTAAAAGAATTGTCGCAATATTACTAATACGTTTTGTCAATACTTACATAACTTGTAAAGTGCCCGTTTAAGGTACTAATTTTTATAATATAGTATCAAATATTTCATGTAGATTTCTTAATAAAATAATAAAACTGCAATATTTGCTAATAATTTACTGGTGTTCCTTAATAGATATAACTAAAAGTAAAGTATATAAAAAGAAGGAGCTGTGGCAAAAGAGACATGCATGAGGTATTCCGATCAGTTAAAAGCTTGAGCGGTATCGCTTTGAAGTTTGGTCCGCCTAGATATGTTCCGAGTAAAAGAGAGTCGAAAGATACGAAAGGGACATCCAAACTCATAAGTCGAAAATAAATTGACAACACCATGGCAAAAAAAAAAAAAGAAAACGATTAAAAGACAAGCAACAGTATACAAAACACAACATAAAAAAACTAAAGACTGAGCAACCCCGAACCACACAGTAAAACAATGTTTGTACGAAAGTAAACAGAAATAAACAAGATTACAGACCTGGACATTGCGTCCTAATAGTATCAGAAGTGCAGAAATTGGACGGAGAATCATTTATATTGTTGAAATATTTGGTACTTTATCATAAAATGATATTTGCACTAAAATTGAGCAATATTGTTCCTCGCAGTATATCATATGGCTATCATAAGCTCGGCATTCAATATAACTAACTGCTCGGAACAAAATTCCTTCATATTAATGCAATGATCCTATATAATCTTAACAGTCAGGAATCTGATGTTCAGTAGTTGTCGTTTGTTGATGTGGTTCATAAGTGTTTCTCATTTCTCGTTTTTTATATAGATTAGACCGTTGGTTTTCCCGTTTGAATGGTTTTAAACTAGTAATTTTTGGGGCCCTTTATAGCTTGCTGTTCGGTGTGAGCCAAGGCTCCGTGTTGAAGACCGTACTTTGACCTATAATGGTTTACTTTTATAGATTTTGACTTGGATGGAGAGTTGTCTCATTGGCACTCATACCACATCTTATTATATCTATATATTCCGACATGTGTACATGTAGTACATGTGTAGTGCATGTGTAGTGAAAGTCAAATAAAAAGCACAATCAACCAACCAACAATTCAACTGGCTTATCAGTATTAATTTTAATTGATTGATTAATACTGATTTGTATGCCATTTTTATGATAAAATAGTACAAACCTCGCATCTTTAAGATAATAATTCATATTTCCATTTGGGAGCAAAATTTAAAAGCAATAGAAACTTATTTTCCGCACAGGCGCCCGTTTAACGAAAAGTGTTAGGATTAAGACATGTATTAACCATATTATAGCTTCGTCAACAGATCATGTCAATTAATACTATACATTTACAAAATACAAACTCAGGATAACATTCCAGAGATTTAAACCTCAACTTTAAGCCTGTCAACACTGAGATTGTGAGCTGAAATACCGCACGTGGTAGATGCGTTCGACTCCAATCTTAATTGACAAGGATAGTAAGTTTAGGATTAGACCCAACGGCAATTAAATAAATCAAATTAAACTTCACACTTAAAACTATATGTGCTTTAAATGTCTGCTTTCAAATAGGGTTTTTCGCGCTGATTCAGATTGTTGACAGTCACCACGTAGACATGTTACCTACACCAATACAATTATTACATGCCGATCAGTCAGTGCTGTTTCTTCTTAACATATTGAATGTATAGTGATGTTGGGTTAATAAGTTAACAGGTTACATATCATCAATACATTAAAAGATGAACAATCATTACAATGAAGGACCGAAGCGATCGAGTCATTAAAGAAATAGAATTTTTTTTTAAATCCAGAAAAAAGGCCACAACAACCAATTCCAATAAAGCTTGAAATATGTACACGTGCAATAAATCAAAACCAATATAAACATTAATCAATACCTATAATGATATCAGAAAGAGGTCCTCGTGTGAGAATCACTCCATTTCCTTGTTGTCCTTGCAATTATTGCTTGTCATCATTCAAATCTAAAAGTACAACTTTGGCTATAATTTTGGTTCCTTTTGGCTATATAGCTCTTAAAATTTTACGTTTTATACATCCTTTTCTTTCAATTTTTTGCCTTGAGCAGTCCTGATGAAGATAGATCAAGAAAAGCGCTTCGGACGCACAACATGTATAAATTGCTATTTTCGTTTTATATCAGGATAATTTGTAAAAAGAAAATTAATAGCAGATCTCGCAAGTTTTAAGTGATACGATAGTAAATGACTAGGAAATCGTAAAGCAAAAAGCGTCTCGTGCAAAATGTGCAAGTCAAATGCACTCATCCAAACTGCGAAATCTTGAATACTACATGATAAACCTTTACATCGTCCACATCGGTACATGAAACATGTGTGGTTAGGGAGCTACCAGTTGATTTTTAGGGGGCTAGGATGAAATTTGAAAAAAATAGGCAGGACAGGAATTTTGAGTAAAAAAAAAAAGCAGGATGAGACACTTGCAAAAAAAAAATCAGGATGACAATTTAGGTAAAAAAAAATCAGGATAAACTTTTAAAAAAAAAGGCAGGACCGAATAGAGTGAAAAATAAAAAGGCAGGACAGAGATTACAACTAAAAAAATTGCAGGACAAAATTTTTCATCCTAGCCTACCCATAAAAATCAAATGGTAGCTCCCTTATATGATGATGTTATAAAGTTTCGAAAGCACTATATAATTTAAGTCATTTCCTTGATTGTGACATCACCGAATTTGTACCTGCCATAAGCAACATGACGGAGGCCACTAGTGAAGCAGGATCTGCACCTGAGATCCCCAATGTGTTCGTGTTGCTCAGTCTTTATGTTTTATGAGGTTTATTTGGGGATGTGTTTGTCTTTTCGTCGTTTGTTTGTCATGGCGTTGTCAGTTTGTCTTTGACTTGTGAGTTTTGGATTTCCCCTTTGTTTCTCCCGCCTTTTCTCAAGTCACTTTTTTGAGACTGGGAGAATGGTGTATGTAGTGGCGAGTATGTTTTTTGTTTATGCTGGAGTATCCAAATCTTCCTCAAATAACTCTGTTCCTATCCCTTTTTTATTGTAAGACTTCAATCTGAGCCTTTCTGTGCGACTGCTGTTATGCAATGTTGGTCAGGTTATTTTCGTACAATCTAGAACGTGGTACTTCAGTAAGTTCGATTTCGTATAAAGCATGCTGCTTATATTGCGAGGTTTTTTGTGTTTTTTGTTGTCTTTATTGCAAGAATAGAAGAATTGAGAATGGGAACGGGGAATGTGTCAATATATATGTTTTTTTTTTTTTTTTTTTTTGCTGTTTGCCTGTTCTGTCGATCCATTTCTTCTGGTAGCCACATGTTAGATATAAGTTTGGAGCGTTGTCGATTTTCTGAAAAAGAAAAAATATGCATTGTTTGTTTCAAAATCGAGATAGAAAGATTACTTCTTGTATTAAGTTCAAGATTAAAGTGTTGATAGTGGGGTTGTTTTTATCAAACAAACCTGAGGAAATAATATATTCTTGCTTGTTGTGCTGTTTATAAAACTGTGTGCCCAATTTCATTTGCAAAGTATTTCTATATAATACGAACATTAAACCCGCTGCATTTTTATGCACCTGTCCTAAGTCAGGAGCCTGTTCAGTGGTTGTCGTTTGTTGGTGTGGTTCATAAGTGTTTCTCATTTTTTATATAAATTAGACCGTTGGTTTTCCTGTTTGAATTGTTTTACACTAGTCTTTTGGGGGCCCTTTATAGCTTGCTGTTCGGTGTGAGCCAAGACTCCGTGTTGAAAGCCGTACTTTGACCTGTAATTGTTTACTTTTTACACATTGTGATTTGGATGGATAGTTGTCTCATTGGCACTCATACCACATCTTCTTATTTATATGTATAGCGAAGTGCCGAGTGGATGTTTTTTTTTTTTTTTTTTTTTTTATCTAGTTGGTTAAAGCTGCTGTTTCGATTTCCAGCAGCTCACGTTAAGATGAAAAAAAAAAAAAAACTATTTAACTATAATTTTCTGTCCGCTTGTAAATTTCTTATATAATATATAAGCACTACTCTATAGATATTATTGCGGTAGCATAATTCAGAAATATATTATCCTGGTTTACAATAAATTTAGGTATCTATAGAATCCCAAAATAAGAATATATTTACTCTTACTCAAATGAAGTGTTTTATACCAGAACATTGTCACGAATAAGGAAATAAAATGGCAGGTTAGTTTCAATCAATTAAAAAAATGAGTTTATCAATTATAATAGATTGTTTAATGTTTGAACATCATTGGCCACTTATATAGGAATTTTAATGATTCAATTTTAAAATGGAAAACAAATCAGTCCTTTGGTGACCTTATGTTTTTATTTCACATTCTGCAGCTATAATGGTTCAAGCAAGGAAATGAAAACGTTATTGTGAAACATTAAAAAAGATTGTTCACAGTATTCCTTCTTAATGAAACATCAACCAATTTAGAATCAATAACGATAGGAAATTCTTTCAAATACGGTAGCTAGTGAGTTAGTTTAATTAAAGCGGGAATGTGTATACCGCACCGAGCACCGGAAGTCGCCTGAAGTGCTCGTGCTTGTATTCACGTGTTTATAGTCTGAAATATACAAATTCATACAAATGGAGACCTAGATATTCGATCAAACTTTATAACTTATACAAAACTGTTTCAACTTAATTTAAGATGAAAAGAAAATTGAGAAAACATAAAATGTCATTCTACATGAAATCTAAGGGTCAATTATTGCTCTAGAGACCAATCCTGCAATGTAATACGTTTTATTAATTGTGAATATCACTAGAAAAGGCAGATTATGGTACTTCAAAACAAACATGCACTACTGAGGTCCGTAAAACTAGTTATACTATGTTAATAATGACAATATTTTCAGATATACATATTTAATGAATCATGAATTCATTATTTCAAGACTATATAGCATTGTATTCAGATAGTAACTTTGTAAAATATATATTCTAATTACTTATAAATGACTTTTAATAGTATGAATTAATTTGCTAAATTTCTTTGACATATAATGAAATAACGATTTTAATCATTTCAATTACTACGCTTCATTACATTGTATAATCTTAATGCAATATTCAGGTTTATCATTTAAATTTAGACGTCATTTTGATAGTAAATTTACTATATATTGGCAATTTCTATAGAAATACACATTTTTAACGTAAATAGAAAATTCAGTGCCTTATAGTTACAATTTATAGATTGCATACGTAACTTATTTCATTAAAACATCTATCAACTGTACCATTAAATTAAGCATACTTCCATATAAAATTATCAATACTTCTAATCTTACAAATATCATAATATTAATCATTAAGATAAACAATTTTATACACGTAATAATAATTTAATGTAATACATTCAATATAATTGAATATCAGTAAATCTATAAGTATTTGAATTCATATTAAACATTTGAATATTGATAAATTTAAAAATATAAACTGTATAATGTACAATTTTTAATACATTTAAAATAAGTCTAAAATTTATTCAACAAACAATAATATTTAGCAAAATTAAACGCAATTATTAAATTGTAAATTTAATCGTAAAGAACGAATCATGATTTACATATAGATCATGTTATAAGATTTAATTTAAAATAATTACAAAATATATATAAACTATAAAAAACCTAGCTTATAATAAAACTAACTCGAGAAATTATGTCAAAGTCGAAAGTTAATAATAAAATGAAATGTATATTAATAAAACTCATTAATTCATGAATATTAATAAGTTTCAATAAATTTTAAGTCATTTGTTTAAAATTTTCATTACATATAGAATATATCATTACAAATACGTATTAAAAATCAGTAAACTAAATAAGTAAATACATGCTTACAATTAATAATTATTTCAAATAACAATTTATTAGAGTCATAATAGTACTGTCAAATTTTAAGACAAAAACTGATTATCTAAATCATTGCATATACGTTCAAATGGAATTTAGAAACGTAAATGTAGAATGATCTAAAAAAACTTATGATACATATTTAAGTAAAATAGTATAATGCATTATATCAGTTTAATTATATTGACGTTTAACAAACTTCAAGTAATATATATTCAAAATATATAACTAATACGAATCAATTAATTTCTTAAGCCAACCTATTACAAGATTAATTCAAATGTTTCTATTTTAATAATTAAATCTATGCAAATTTTTGTAAATTCTTTAAAAATTGATTAGAAAATTGTTATGAAACTTCGTTATTAAATGATATATTGGTTATAATCATGCTTATTGTATTATTTCATTAATTTAATTAATTAAATTAACTTTTTTTATTATACGCAAAATGTTGATAGAAATGCGGCACGTGTACATTATTACGCCCGTCTGACGTCAGTCGATATGGATTGTAAGCGACTTCATTCATATAGATCTTCATGGATTTAAACAAACATTTTGGGGTTAATATTACCAATATGTCGACCGATTTCACAAACCTGCATGCGCTCACCAAAAAAGAAAAATATGTAAGATGTTGTTATTTCATTTTCAAATTTAAATACTTCAAAATTGCTTATAAACGCTTTCACGATTTATAGTAATTGAAGGAATTGCTAAAATGTATGTCAATATTTTATGTGAACAAAAAGTCGATTTAGAGAAAAAAACATATGGTGTCTTCGACAGAGTCATGGTTAGACAAAAAAAGTTATCCACATCCTTTAAACATGCAATAGTGTCCGACAAACAAGCTTATTGACATTACAAAATCCTTCACTCACTAAGTTAGTAGTGATTAATTTACTGTAACTACTTTTATCATCATTAATGGGGCCTCGGTGGCCAAGTGACCTAAGTAGTCCAACTACTGTATCTCTAGCCTGCCAACACTGAGGTTGTGAGTTCGAGTCACGCACGTGGCAGGTGCGTTCGACTCCCATCTTAATTGACTATGATTGCCTTTTTAGGTGTTTCTCTCTTGGTACTTCGGCTTCCTCCACCAATAAAAACTGGCTGCCATGAAATAGCCAGCAGTGCTGAAAATAGCGTTAAACACCAATCAATCAATCGTTGTCATAAAGATGCTGGAAAACAAAATTGTTATTATATCATAATATTTTGGTGTAATTCTTCAAAGAATTACTACTTTTTCGAGAGCAACAAAAGAAATGTACGATTGTAATTCTCATTGTCCATGTTGTGATGACCAGAAATTAATCGATTCGACGTCCTGCATAAATTCTAAACTTAACTCGCAGGTTTTCTTGTTTGCTTCTTTTTCAGTGTTACTTTTTATTGATTAACTATTGATACAAGTAATAAATGTAAATGATATCTGATGTTTCTGTAAAGCATTCTCGCTTGTGTCAAATATAACCTCACATTACCTTAAACTTCATTCATAACTATGAATAAATACGAACTTACATTCACGAATAGACATTTTAAAAAACGAGATCAAATGTGAAAATTTAATTACACATCTAAACATTTGTAGAGTGCATTTTGAGCTATTCGATACATTACATTGTCGATTTACATGTAATAAAAATGTCTAGATCTTACTCGATAAAACCCTACTTTGATACTTAAGTAATTTTTCAGATCTTGATGTTGATTTTCAGTCGTTTTTACTACTAGTAATCGCATTTTTGTGATTTTTTTTGTAATGACTGATATATAATATAAAAAAACAAGTATGTCGGAGGAAATCGACCTATGAACTAAATGCAATTTTTAGACATAAATAAATTGTGTTGTCTTATCTTTTTGCAGTAAAAATAGGTTATATAATTTAGACTTATACAGTTAATTAAAATATTTCTGATTCATTATCAATGTACTATTCACTTCTAAACATATTAAAAAAAAACATTGATGATGCCCTTTCCCCATCATTAATCCTGATCTTTATCATTAATCTTGATCGCAGTAAGTGCTTTATCTTAAAAATCCTATTGAACTTTAATTATGACGTCAACATCTTTATTACGCTTTTCCAAGCACCTGTTTAAAGCCACACTGTCTTCCTGACAATAATAGTTAAATTTTCGAATGAAGTTAAATAAAAAAAAAGTAACAGGAATGGTGAATAATATTAAACAAAGCAGCAGACCACACCAACCACTAGCACCGGACTACTCCGAGGAAAAAGATTCAATGCAATGACAAAGTAACATAATCGATGATTAAATCATGGCCTCGATAGCCTGACTTTTTACAGTAACAAAATGTGCTAGGGTTACAAATATTCCGTACATAAAGTCCTATTAACAATAAGCTCGATTCCGGAAACAATTGAGGAATCACAAGCCAAATGACCTATGTGCATGTAAAGTCATTTAAAATCTATTATATAATGAGAAATTACTGACCGAACAAGTGGAACAATAGTTTGGAAATGATGGTGGCATGGAAACACCTGTTAGGTAGTGGTTTAGCTTTCAGTGTTATAAAAAGTTGTTTCTTTTTTAATGTAGTGCAAATCGACATGGATAAAAGACGTAGCATAGATCTCAGACAGGTAGAATACTAGTATTTTCTTAAATACGCTTGATACTTGCTATCAGTTATAATGACATTTAACGATGAATGTTTTTCTGTCTATATATGTTGTCTCTTAAATGATGCTCGAGGCCCAAATATTTGAAAATCCTACATCTAGTACAACCTTTGATGAGAGGAACCAACTGTAACTATGCTGAGCTATTTGGCTTGTGATAGTCGCGGGGACTAACAGCCCACAAACTGAGGCCGAATATTGGCCTAGTGGTTATAATTTGTTCTTTAATTTACATTTATGATACCAATGTTACTGTGCCAGATGGGAATGACGACTATTAATGTCTTTTCAGTGATGCACAAGGTCAAACTACTTAAAAATCCAAAGATTTTCTTCCTGTTATATCTCTGAAAATCCTCACGGTAAAAACAATATCCGTATTTTCATGTGACTACCGAAATACTGAGCTATTTGGCTCGTGATAACTTGAGGGACCAACAGTTATAATTTGTTCTTTAATTTACATTTATGATACCAATGTTACTGTGCCAGATGGGAATGACGACATTTAATGTCTTTTCAGTGATGCACAAGGTCAAACTACTTAAAAATCCAAAGATTTTCTTCCTGTTATATCTCTGAAAATCCTCACGGTAAAAACAATATCCGTATTTTCATGTGACTACCGAAATACTGAGCTATTTGGCTCGTGATAACTTGGGGGACCAACAGTCCACCGGCAGAGGTATAGACCTTGGGATAATGATAATAAATGGTACCAAGTTTACTCTTTCCAGTGTTTCGTATTTGTTTATCTTTTTACAACTCGAACTCTACCATATTGAACAGACAACTGTTCGTTGTAAAGACAATATGTCAATCTCAAATATCTTTTGTTATTTTTCTTGTTGGGTTGTTGTGCCATTGATGGATACCAAGTCTTCTTTTATTCATATTAACATAGGAATGTAGCAATGTATATTTTCTTTAAATTGTCTACATTATCAAAACTAAAATTTCATCATGTTTAATTTTAGACCTAATGCGAACTTAATATTGTTATGCAATAGCTGTAACGAGAATATTTACTATTCGTAATAATATATTTTAATAAGTAACAATATGTTCCTAAAATTAAAACATCACATTGAATATTTGTGAAAATGCATTGAAAGATATGATATGTTAATATCTCGATAAAATGTAGAATAGTGTCTGTTTGTATAGACAATAATTAGGTTATAAATATGTATTTTACACCAAAATTGTCAAGAAAAAATAGTTTATATTTGATATAGACAAACATATTGTTAAATATTCACATCCGTTATATTCTTGTCAAAAGTATGCGTGACATCTGCGAATAACCATCGTTTGGTAGCTATTATGTACCAAATGATTTGAAAGTAAAATAAGACGCAGCAACAGTTTTATGGTGCTTTTGTCTATTGCTTTTATGTGAGTTGGTTTATTTGTGCTTCGTACCGATTTAATGAGTTTGGAAATGATTTTTACAGTTTGTTCTTATGTTGTGCTGCAACACCACTGTCCCGCCACATTCTTTATGTGCCTGTCCCAATTCAGGAGCTTGTAGTACAGCGGTTGTCGTTGGTTCATGTTTGTCATATTTGTATTTCGTAAATTGTATGGCATAAATTAGGCTGTTAGTTTTTCTCGTTTGAATTTTTCACATCTTTCATAGCGGGTCTTTCATAGCTGACTATAAGGTACGGATTTCTCATTGTTGGAGGCCGTACAGTGACCTATAATTGTTTTTATCTTTGTCATATGAACTCTGATGGATAGTTGTCTCATTGGCAACCATACCACATCTCCTTATTTTTATATCTAATTCAGTCAAGGCTGAGTATCTGAAACACTACTACATGTGTGTACTTCGTTCTTAGTACTAACTACTAGTTCATTCTAGATACAAACTACTAGTTACGAGCTTGTATGTTTTAGGTACAAACTATTTGTTGATACAGTTACATTTTCTATAGTAGTATAAGTTCTTGAAAAAAACTTCTTGCATCTTGTGGGTAAAAACTACCAAGGAATGTAGATACGAACTATGCGTACACTCTTTCTATTAATGATTGGTAGTATTAAGCTACATGCTAGCAGTAGGCTCTAACCACTAGTACGTTATACGTACAAACTAATATCGTACGCTCTGTGGACAAACTACTGTTCTTTCTTGATACACATCACTGCTATGCTTTAGGTACAACTTAGTAGTTTGCCTCAGTTTGCCTCAGTTCCGGTAAACCAGCAAACTCTGGGTACAACTGCCAGTACGCTGTAGATGTTGTCTATCCTATAGGGTATCATTCTTCTCACAATTTAGAATATTTTCATTTTGCTTTGAGTATCGTATTGTCGTACAGTTTGATATTGGTGGCTGCACTTAGGAAGAGGCTTCATATAACAACATTAGTTTAAACATATTTTTATTCATAAATACATACAAGAATCATACATATACAATAAATACACATAAGGATTCAGAAACAAGCAATTAGCTTATATGAAATCTGTCTCCTTGAGACTGACGTTTATAAATATAACAAATAATAACATGCTCATATTTGAAAAACATGAATAAAATATTTGACAAAAATGAATATGTAAATAATTGAAGGAAAAGGGATAATACTGGACATGAAGTAAGCTGGGCAAGTATGAAAAAAAGGGGAAAAAATACAATAAGGGCTACTGTTTTATTTTATTTTTATTTATTTATTTGTTTTTTTTTGTATCAGTTATGTTTAAGGTGAAAATCTCTTTGATTTTATTATAAATTTCTGTACCGCCAAAAAAATCTCGGTGTTTAACAACATTAAATTCGTAAATGACAATAACGATTTAAAAATGTTACCATTGATGAAGTTTCCGGCCAGTTGGGACAGCACATGAACACAAAGCGGGGTTAAACGATATTATTTAGATTTCTACTCTTCTCTTGTTATTCTCAATCAAGGGATTAACTATTGGTATTTTCAAGAACGTACAGTACAAATCAGTATTAAAAAAAATACTTACCGCAGTGAAATCGGTTTAAGATAACGTACATACATTGATCGGTTGATTGGTGTTTAACGCTACTTTCAGCACTATTGTGCTATTTTGTGGCGGTCAGTTGTTATTGGTGGAAAGCCGGAGTGCCTGGAAAACCACCGACCTACGGTAGGAAAACTGACAATCCTAGCCAATTAAGATTGAAGTCGAGTACACCTTCCTCGTCGGGATTCGAACTCACAACCTCAGTGTTGACTGGCTAGTGATACAGTAGTTTGACTACTT